>JASSUY010012686.1:0-70785 GCA_032466535.1 Forpus xanthops | reverse complement strand
CCTATCACTGCAGTCCCTAATGAAGAGTCCCTCCTCAGCATCCCTATAGGCCCCCTTCAGATACTGGAAGGCTGCTATGAAGTTTCCACACAGCCTTCTCTTCTCCAGGCTGAACAGCCCCAACTTTCTCATCCTATCTTCAGTTGATATTTTAGCCAGTATACTAAGTTTGAGGTTTTAATTGCTGTCAACTTTGAACTGAATTACACTTTTAAGAGAATATAGTAATATCTAATTGACTAGTTAATGAAGCAAACATGTATTCCATTGTCACTGAACATTTTCCACACTTTTGGCTACTGAATGCAGTATACTGAGGAATTGGTGAAATCCTGATGTTTTATTGCCTGAATATCTGTGCCTTATTTAGACCAAAGAGATGAAAATTGGGAGAAGTGAGATAAATTGATTTCCAGATAGATAGTAAAATATTTAATAAGTTAGTATTTCTCATAATTTTGTTTACCGAATCAGTTTTGTGAGAGTGAAAGACCTGCCTTAAACATTGTTGTGTTAGCTATGGAGCTACTGTAAATCAACCAGGGTAAATTAATTATTAACTTCTCAATAGTTTGTCTTTGTGGTCCCTAAAGGAAAATCTGTGGTAATCTGGATTTTAATGTTACTTTTCTCAGCCCAGAGTCATTCCGTCTGATTTAGACACCTAGGTTAGTCTTCCTGGGCTTAGTTTTCCTTCCAGGAAAGGAGAGATAGGCACTTCCCAAATGCAGGTTCAAGTCTTTGGTGAAATGTTGCTATTTGCTTGCAGAAGATGCTTAAATTGGCTAGAGTCTTCACTGACATGAGCTAGGGCTTTACCTCTTCGTTTCATTTGTCGAGGGTGGTGCCTGGTTTGTTTCCTTTCTACCTAGCTCAAAGCCTACCATTTGTGGCCCAGGCTCTTTAATACTCTAGGTGCTTTGTAGCCTTTATGGAGCAGGCTCCAGGTATGGAGGTATGGACATGCACTTAAATAATTTACAGTTGAATTAAGGAGTAATTGTCTGAAATGGAGTTTGGGTTTTTCAATTGCTAACTAAATATTTAGTTTTTCAAATTACTGCTAAAAATATTTGTGAGTTTTGGAAGTCATAAAGCAGCCCAGGAAGCCAGATTAAGCAGGTTGAAAGCAAAACAGATCTACTGGGGGAAGGGCTGAAGATGAAACATGAAGAGGGGATGAGGAGTTACGTGTGTCATGGTTTAAGCACAGCCGTAACTCAGAATGAAGGCAGAGTGAGAGTGTATAGGAATTCAGAATCCTGGAGCATGCAGGGACAACTGTATCAGCTACAGCTGGGGTGGAGAAGGATTCTCTTAGGAAGAAGAGAGCATGATGTTACCAGGGCTGCTGTTAGATGAAGCAAAACTTAGCACAGATTTCTAGATAAAAGAGATTTCTATATTACTGTTCCTGGCTCAGCTATCTTAGTAGAGGGGTATGAACAGATGAAGAATATTTGGCCCATGTGAATGTAGTAGAAATTACAAGCTTCTTTTGGAAGTACTTTGCTATTTTGGGATATTTCTCCTGTATTTTTGGTGGCTACTTAATATTCTTCAAGCCTATCTAAAACCTTGAATCTCAATGTAAGGCAAAAAAACTTGACCACTACTATGGCAATTCTGCATGAAAACATGCAATGTGTACTGTGCAAATGCAAGTAGAAGTTGCAAGTCTCTTATTTATTTTATTTTCAAGATTTACACTGCCTGTGGTCTAGATTTAGAACCTACTGGCAATTGTAAAGAAGAATATAACTTTATTTTCCTTAAATAAAATAAATATTTTTCAAGTTATTTTGAAAGAGATTGTTCCCTTTCTTTTTAAATTATAGCATTATTTTTAATAGCCATCAGTAAATCTTTCAGGATTGTTACATCTGCTTTGCAGAGAAGAGTGATTCAACCTTTACAAAAGTTAATGTACTTTCGGCTTGTTTCAATAAGTAACTAGTCATGTGAATCATTCAATTCTGTTTATACAAAGCCATATCGTTAAGCTTAAAAATGCACAATCTCTGAAAAAGCTATTAGAAGTATAATAAAAGACTACTTTGAAAATATCCAGCTTCATAGCAATTCAGTAGTCATGTTCTAATATAAAAAAGCATTAAAATATTGGCAGTGTATTTTCATAAAATTATCTGCTTATTGACACATAAGGAAGGATATTATTTATTTTCAGTAAAAATTTTGCAAACTGACTACTGCATTGTGGGGTTTTTTGTTCCTATTCCTAGTTCCCCCGAAGTATTTGAAGGTTATTTTTAACCAAGTCTGAAGATTTTTTCCTGACTTGGCATGTGACTCATCCATAGTCCTTCAGTAAAGATAAATGGAAGAAAAAAATCTTCATAGACTGTTGCAAATTAAACTTAAAGAAATAGATACAATATAGCATTTCTTGAAATGCAAGATGTTCTTTTTTTCTCATTAAAATTGAATGCCCATGATTTGCCTGTGTGACATATCTCTATGATGGCTCATGCATCTTTAAGTTGCCCTCCTGGGAATGAGGTAGGTGTTGGAAGTTTAGTTATACTCATCATGAATTCCTGCTAAGATTTCCAAGGCTAAGGGGAAGCTATGGTAATTACCAGCCTCGACTACTGAATCAGGAGCCAGCTTTCAGAGAAACTGTTTCCCCAGTGGGCTTATGTGTTGACAGTTGTTTTTTTTCCCCTCTCTTGTAGCTTTGAAGAAATAGTGGGATACTTTGGGATAAAGCCAAAGCCTGGTGAGAAAGAGATCACACCAAACTACGTTTTCATGGTGTGGTACGAATTCTGCAGTGACTTCAAGACCATTTGGAAACGAGAGAGCAAAAACATTTCTAAGGAACGGTAAGGTTCTAATAAAGTCATTAATACCATTTTAAATGTCTGGGAAACTGTTCCTTCTCAAACCCAACAAATTATACTCCTGTATTTCACAGGCGTCATTGTTTTCTTTCAGATCTAATGGACATCAAGGAAAGATTATTCCCTAAGGGTGTGTAGGAAAATTCACCAAAGGCATGCTGTCCCCACAAAAAGATAAACACATATAATCTGATAAATTACACTTTTGTAACCCCTTCCAATTACTAGCTAGTAAAATGAAAGGAGAGCTGTGCTAATTTGTAACAGATTGCTTCTCTGTGCATTTTCATGTTGAACTAGCCTAAATGAGGCGATATTGCTGTCGCAGACAGTACAGACAAATAAAAGTGAATGCTTTTCCAGTTAATATACTACACTTGCATCAAAGGGAAGCCCCAGAGATTCAGGCCACACTTAGCACAGTGTTGAAGCCCCACACTGAATTTACAGCACTACTTCTGACTTTTGGTGTCCTGCTGAGGACATCAAACTACTTGCCGCTAAATCTCACCGCAGTCTCCTGATTTTATTAGTTAGAGTGAAAAAAAAAAAAAAAAGTCAAAAACCTTCAGTTATTTTTGTGATTTTCTTAAAAATCTTTTACAAAGTAAAGCTGGTTCCACTGTAAGTGCACCATACTTACGGTAGTTCAATTAATTTGAAAAGACCTAAAGAGTGGTAGTGTGGTCATGCTTTGGAAGAGAATGGATTAGTCACTTTCAGCATTAAATACAAATCCAGGTGCATATTCCAAATTAACACAGATTTAGAAAGCAATGTATCTGATAAAGTAGTAAACTCAATTATACTTACATTTTCCGTATTTCTCCGAATCAGCGGGGCTTTTAGGTTCATATAGAAATAGATTTTTAAAGGACAAGATGTAGAAATTACAAATTTCCAATTGTTTACTTTGGTTTACTGATGTTACAGGTTTTAAACACTTGAAAACTGTAGCTTTTTGTATGGTCTATATAATGATCAGATTGATTTTAGAAGCTGGCAACTGCAAAACTTGCAAAGAATCTTATTTCCTTGTGTCTAGATCAATACGCAACTTTGTTTTACGCATTAAAAACTGTATAAAGTACCATGCTGAACCCATGACAAGTAAGCACTCACAAGTAGCTATAATCATGATAAGGATCAACTCAGGGACATTTTCTGCTGAATCATAACTTGATTTTGTACCTAAAGCGGTGAGGAAGAATAGAATTTAAGTTAGCAAGAAAAGAAAAAAAGATTTCCAGACCATACAGCCATTCCTTTTTATGTAATTAGGACCTTAGTGATGTCATACAGTGATCCCTTCAAAGAAATTAATGTAAAATGCCTGCAAATGTTTTAACACTGCATAAATTTATAACTTTCTTAATACAATATGCAAGAAATATTTGTAAGTAAACTGCTATATTCTTTGCCTTCCTACATGGAATTTCTCATGGTTTAATCCTTACATAAATAAAATCTACAAATAAAAATGAAGCTCTATTAATTTATCAGCTGTTTTGATGAATACCTTTATTCCTGTTCATAAGTGTAAAGCAGTAACTAGTAGAATGAAGAGCAGCAGTTACTGTGTGTTTTCAGAGTTCACTTCAAATTATTTTAACAAAATTTTATTAATCTCACAAGAACAATTCATCCTCCTTTACATTCAGAATTTGCATAATTTGTTAAGACAATGATCTGCTGAAATAAGGAGACTTCACAAAAATTGGAATGTCAGAAGGGCTGTTTCTATCATTCTAAATTATCCTGTACTATGCTACTGAAAAGGAGATCATCATGAAATCAGTAGGTTAGAATGATGGAAAAGCTATTTTCATCACCTGAAAATGGTCTGTAAAGCCATGACAATTTCAAGGTTCTGTTTTACAAAGTATGAGACTAGGAGTTGATGAGCTGCTGTCCATAAAAGCAAACTAAGACTCATTGTGCACATTGGTAACAAAAAACCTTAGTATGACAGGAATGGACAAGTGTCTTCCTTAACTGCTAATTAATTGGATGCACTATTTGTTTTGCATTTTTAAAGATTGCAATTTAATAAAAAAATATCTTTATCATGAGCCAATTACTTTGTTTTGAAGGAATAAAGAGGAAGAATTGACAGTATAAGTCAGTATTTTCAAACTTGGGGTCTGAAACTGAGGCACTGATATCCTTATGGGAACATTTTTACAATTGGATTACGCTGCAGGTTTCAAAAGATGTATCAATTCAGCTTAAAATGTGTCTGAATTAGTCACACAGTTACATAAAAATGTATTTAATTGTTTACATTCATATAGGAATGTTAGTATTAGATTATAAGTTGTCTCTCAATAAATATGGCTCTGAAAATTCAAAATCGAATTATAATATCCAGAATTATCATTAGGCGAAGGTTTAATTAAAAACTTATGAGCTTAAAAATAATAGTAGTAGAAATAGGTCAAAATAAGATTCCAAAATAAAAAAATTTATACTAAAACCTAACTACTTGTGTAATAGACAAGTTTAAAATCTCTGAATTTCAGAAAAAAAGAATACTGCCTTGAACTAAATGACAGCCTCAGGTGCAAGGGTCTGTTTTGTCTAAAAACTACTTGGCTCCCAAATGTAACACAACTGTACAAATCTAATTAGACTTCTTTTTTTTGTAAAGGAAAGGAAACAGTTTAACTGAGCTGCCCTGCATTTAACCTACCATGAAAATAAATCAGCTGCCTGCAAAATATAGTTGAGTCATTGTCTCTTTCCTGGACAAAATTTGTACACCAATTAAGAATCCAAGACAGCTACAGATAGATAACAAAACTCGATATGATATGATACATAATATGATATATAAATTAGTATAAACATAAAATGAAGAAAATTTTCAGTACCATATTCCTGAAAGGTTTTCTTGATGTCATTTTCTTGATTTCTGTCATTTGCCGATGACAGTTTTCTTTCAGGCTTAGTATTCCCTTCAATATTAAAATGCAATTACAATACAATAAAATTTCCTTTCATGATCACCTCTCCATCTCTGACAAGCAGCTTAATGGAAACACACTGTAATACTCACCAAATGTTGGAGACGTGTTTTTGGTTTGCTTTCCTTTAAACCCCAGTTTTGTTGTTGACAGCTTTATAATTCAGTTTGTCTGTGCATCCAGGTACGTAACTGCTTTTATACCTCCTTCTGTTTATAAAACATTGAGATGATAACTGAGTTGAAGGCTAAAACAAAGGTGGGTTGGTGTTTTTTTGGCAACAATGGATTTACATCATGGTAGATTGCATGGGCATGTCTATGAATTGAGAATAAAAACAAATATGTATTTATAAAAACTATAGATATATATGAATGCCTCTCTAAGTCCATTAAAGGATTCAAGGCCTATTAAAGTACGTTTTAGGAGGATATCCTAGACAACTCTGAATAAAGGGAAAAAGTATAAATGAAGGAAAAATACTGTAGCTTGCAGTGAGGAGTTTCATCACAAACTGTGATTGTATGTTTTGCAAAAGAAATGTGACAGATACCATTATCTGTTTATTGGTGTTAGCCTTGAAGTATGAAATAATTAGATATAAAAAGGGAATATTGCTGTTAATTTGACCCATTGCTTACACTGCAAAGATAAGGTCACTACAATAGTTACCTTTTTAGATTAAGCCATGTCGTTCAGATTGAACATACATACAGATTTTATGGGTCAGAATTTAGAACACAAAAAGAGAATCAAAGTTTCTCTCAATAGCTGGAGAAGGCATGATCATTATTTAATGAACAGAATTACATAATTCACATCTTAAAGATAGGATAAAAATCCTATTTTGTAACGTTACTTTTTATAAAAGGTTCTTTTAAAAAAAAAAATGCTTTCTTAGTTCTGGAGTTTTACCTCTAGCACAAAACGTATTAATAGCTTCACCTTAACCTAGTGGAAAAAAGATGTGGTGATTTTTTTTGCCACAAAGGCAATAAGAGTTTTGATGAGTAGGAGCTCTAAGTGTAACAGTGTAGGTAGCTAATGGTAAAGATGAAAATGTCCCAAAAAAAAGAAAAAGCACTGAGTGTGCTCAACTAAGTTTTGTTTATTGTAGTCAATTAAGGTTGGCTATAGCTTTCTACCCAACTCTTCCGTTTATTAAATACAGAATGAATTGTGCTCATTACGCTCCATATCTGCACAGGAAAAGAGTAAGTCTGGAGAGCCCTTGTTTGTAACACCACATCATCAGAAGAGATAACATGTAAATTGCAGAATCTCTTAGCAGTACTAGCCAATACAATATTTAATATTTTTAACCACTGATTAAGCTAATTATGAGAATATCTTGTGCGTAACAAATGACTGAATTTTGACAAAAACACTTGCCATAGAGGAACTAGAGGATTAGATTTTCATTTTCAGTATTACAGCGAGCGAGGAGAAGATGCAATCTTTGCTTCAAGATGCTGTATCTATTTAAAAGACCAGATTTTATTTTATGGTTTGATTCAAATAGTTCATTTCTCTTACATCTATTGTACATCATCTATGTGTTACCTAAGACAAGGAGAGTCAGTAAGTCTTTGATTTGCAGCCAATTTGATCAATACGTACTATGTTAGAACACTGTCCTGAGTTAGTCAAACACTACAGAATAGGGCATCATCCACGTATATCATCTGCCTGTATTAAAGCCAAAAGATGAATGTAACAGATATTGTTTATTTCATTTAATGTTAATCTACACTGAAATCACACCATAAATGAGTTTTAAGAAAATATTTGAAATGTAATCATTAAGATCCATAGGCAGCTTTATGGATTTATGCTGGGAGTTCCTTCTGCTCACAGTTGCAGCATCAGAAAAGGGCAACATATTTGCGAGAAAATTAGAAAATTATGAGAAAATACAGCATAACTATGTTTCCTTGAGTACTCTCATGGGCAGCCGAACATCTGGAGGTAAAAAAAAAAACAACAATAGAATCATAGAATCATAGAATAGTTAGGGTTGGAAAGGACCTCAAGATCATCTACCTTGAACCTGTTACCCTTGTCCTATCACTGCAGTCCCTAACTAAGAGAGCGTCCCCAGCACCCCTATAGGCCCCCTTCAGATATTGCAAAGCTGCTATGAGGTCTCCATACAGCCTTCTCTTCTCCAGGCTGAACAGAACCAACTTTCTCACCCTGTCTTCATACAGAAGGTTCTTCAGACCCCTGATCTTCCTCGTGGCCCTCCTCTGGACTTGTTCCAACAGTCCCATGTCCTTTTTATGTTGAGGGCGCCAGAACTGCACACAATACTCCAAGTTGAGGTCTCACGAGAGCAGAGTAGAGGGGCAGGATCACCTCCCTCGATCTGCTGGTCACGCTCCTCATGATGCAGCCCAGGATATGGTTGGCTTTCTGGGCAGCAAGAGCACACTGCCGGTTCATGTTCTTTTTTTTATTGACCTACACTCCCAAGTCCTCCGCAGGGCTGCTCTGAATCTCCATTCTGCCCAACCTGTAGCTGTGCCTGGGATTGCTCCAACCCAGGTGGAGGACCTTACACTTCTCATGGTTAAACTCCATCAGGTTGGCATCAGCCCACCTCACAAGCATGTCAAGTTCCCTCTGGATGGCATTCCTTCCCTCCAACGTACCAACTGAGCCACACAGCTTGGTGTCATCGGCAGACTTGCTGAGGGCGCACTCAATCCCACTGTCCATATCACCGGCAAAAATGTTGAACAAGACCAGTCCCAACACCGATCCCTGAGGGACGCACCAGTCATTACTGGTCTCCAACTGGACATTGAGCCATTGACCACAACTCTTCGTGTGCGGCCATCCAGCCAGTTCTTTACCTACTTCTATATTTCCCTTTTTCCAGTCATCAGGAATTTCACCTGACTGCCATGATTTTTCAAATACGGTGGACAGTGGCTTAGTAGCTTCATTTACCAGCTTCTTCAGGACCCGTGGATGAATTTCATCAGGTCCCATGGATTTGTATACGTTCATGTTCCCAAGATGGTCTCAAACTGTATGCTTCTGTTGACATTTGTTTTCCTTTCTTCTTCCTTGATTTCACATCTGTTAGATTCAATCTCAGTTTCTCTTCACACCTCTAAAACATGGCCAAACTAGTGTCCATCTATGTGTCCATTTTGTACTGATGTGGAAGAAAAAAAAATTGCTAGTTTTCAAACTATTTCATTGTCCTTATTCCAAGGATAGTATTTCCAAAGGCAGTAGCCAGTCCTATTACTCTGTCCACAAGTAACAAAGAGTTATTTTTATTTATAAGGCACCATTATAGCACAGGTGCTTTACTGATGTAATTGCTGAGCTAAATACTTTATTAAAATAGAGCTATCTGAATTTAAATAATCCCAGAGAATTGCATTCCTTTGAAATTATGCACTTACATTTCTGATAATGCCTGCTAATCTTGTGTTAGCAAAGTGATGGCTTTTTTTCCCTGAGAGAAAAAAGAATCTGCTGGTTTTATAAGTCAAATATCACATAATTCAAATCATTCAAACCTAGTGACCTGGTTTATTTCTGTTTTGTATTCCAAACTATTCATTCTATTTTAGAAAATAGCTCCCCAGAAATTGTGCAAATATAAAATGCACACACAGCTAGGCCTAAATAAGTGACAGGCAAATTTTTCTTTTGAAGTCTAAAAGTTTACAAGCCCTAGAATTCTCTATTCAGGTGAAAATATGGACTCTAAATACGTGGTTGAAAAGAAAATGTGCTCAAAAAAGGGAAGTGTTTAGAAAATGATCCCCTGGTGTGATTCTGCTGAACCTGAGTACTGTCATTTGAAATACATCATCATCTTTGCATAAACTTTGCAGCTGTGAGGAATAACATGCTGTCCAGAGGGTGCTATCATCCATCACTAAGAAGTAAACTGCGCTGATTAACAAAATTGTAAAAAGATGGAATGGTGTGTTGCTGCTTAGTTTTTTGCCTGTAGAAACAGCGAACACCAATTAAGTTTTTAAAAAAAAAAACTTTGGATATATTTTAAAATCTACAGAATCATAATTCCATGTTTGTGTACTTGCAGTTTGTATCAATGTTGTTGCTAAACAGTGTTGAAAGTAAGTTTACCTGAAAGTAGTGTAACTGTTTCCTCCTGTTCTTAAGCGCTGGAAAGTCAGACACTAGTACTACTCAGTTGGTAGATAGCTTTGAGAAGAAATTTTAGTTTCCTATGCTAAGAACTGATAAACACAATAATGAACTTGTGAATGTGTTCTGTATTTTTAAAAGAATCTAGTTTGCTGCTAGTGTTACAGCAAGGAAGTACGCATCAGTAATTGCAGCTCTAATCCACTTTCCTTTTTGCTTTTCTTCCAAAATTCCTCAAAAATTGAGTGTGTCGAAAGTGGTTTGAACTGGACATGGTATTTTAAATACTTTTTGCCTGCCCATAGCAATTATTTCTGCCAGTGGAAAAAATTAAATAGGAGAAGAAAGTAGAATTTTCAGTTCAAGAGTGCCAAAAATGTGTTTTTTTCTAGTAAAAGAATGATATAGTGTGCATTAAAGTGGTTTGTTGAGTTCTGCTTGTAAAACTTCCCTTGCAACTTCTTTCCCTCTGCATTTTGCATATAGAATTGTAAAGTAGGTGTTTGTAGCATCAGCATTTTAAAGGCACTGATAGCTGGGCAGATCCCATCTTAGGAGTGCCAAGAATGTGCTTCCCTTTTTTATCACTATTTAGCACATCATTTTCTCTGCCCTTTCCACTGTTTGTGAGAGGAGAGTCAAGTCCCTTTTTGTTAAATTCTGTTTGTCTTTTCCCTCCTGATTAAACTTCTGATTGGGTTCGTGTAAAATATTCACAGGAACAAGGATTCTGTATTCAACACTCTAAGAACAAAAGGCAAGAAACAATCAGATCTGTGTTCTTCCTTACCCTTATCTCAGTAGTGCTTTTGGTAGACTGCAGTGTAGCTGCAGACTGGTTTAACTACCCCTAGAAAAGTAGTCTGCCTCTAAATTGCCCTCCAAAAAAAATTGTAAAAAAAGTTAAAAAAGTAAATTGCCCTCTAATTTGTTTCTCCTATTGCTACATCAGTGAGGCTGGTCAGTCAAATCCATGTAAAGCAACAGGGAAAACATTAAGGAAAGACTGATAGATGCTTTTATTTCAAGGTTTTCAGAGGAATTATAAGATGTACCCTGGCAATTAGCCTAATAAAATAGTATATTCTATATATACAACAGATTGAGTAAACTAACTTTTAGGTTTTGGTTTTTTTTTTTTTTTTTTCCAGGGGAGTGTCTTCTTGCCTTGATACTGTAGCTTTTTTTTGGTGGGAAAGATACTCTCTAAAACCCGGATACTCCATGAAGCCCAGATCCTGCAAGAACAGAGAAACAGTTTGCCTGATGACATTTTCAGTGAGCAATACAGGCAGACTGGTTTTGCTTTTGCCTTTCTCTGTTTAAAAATTTACTTTGATCTACTTCTGTTACTTTATTAAATACCCTTGGACAGTAATAGAAGTTTGTTCAGCTAATGTGCCTAAAAATGTTAGTTCTTACAGAGCGTATACCAGGCAGAGCCAGAACACCTTCAATTTCTTTGAATCTAACAATTTGGTTTTTATGTATTTTGTTTCAGAATTAAAGTGGCTCAGCAATCAGTAAGCAAGTTAACCGCTGAGAAGAAAGTTGAAACGAAGAAAATCAATCCTACAGCTAGCCTGGTATGATGTGTTCATCAATATGACATTCAGAAAGGGGTTTGTGATGCCTATTCTTGTCATTCAGAATGATGGCAGGTTTATGCTGTTGTTGAAGGGTGATGTAGTATGCTTACTTTGAATGTAGCAGAGTGATTTTCTTCCCAATTAGAAATCGTTAAGCTTATGCCCTGTGGTAGTCCAACCTGTAAGTTTAAAACTTGCTTCAGTTGTGCCTAAGCATGGCTTTGCTATTTTAGATTAAAAAAACATGGTAAGAGCTGCTTCTGATTTCTTGCCCCATTCCACTGAAGACTTGTATTTTCTTTCATGCTCTGTAGTGCATTGAGGCTCACTCCATAGAATCATAGAATAGTTAGGGTTGGAAAGGACCTGAAGATCATGTAGTTCCAACCCTCTTGCCGTGGGCACCTCCCCCTAAACCCAAGGCTCTGTCCAGCCTGGCCTTGGACACTGCCAGGGATGGAGCATTCACAACTTCCCTGAGCAACCCATTCCAGTGCCTCACCACCCTTACAGTAAAGTTCTTCCTTATATACAATCTAAACTTCCCCTGTTTAAGTTCTAACCTGTTACCCCTTGTCCTGTCGCTACAGTCCCTAATGAATAGTCCCTCCCCAGCATCCTTATAAGCCTCCTTCAGATACTGGAATATACTTGTTTAATAGATAAGTGTCTTTTTTTTCAAAGCCTCATAAAATCTTGTTTGCTCTATTGTTGTGGAAGGTATTAAGTCCTCATTTTGTTCCTTGCCATATTCTCTTTTTTTTTTTTTTCTTTTCTTGATACACGCAAAAAGAGGACTAGTAGTTTGCACTGTAGCTAAAACCTTTGTGTGCAAGGCTCATAAGTTGCATCAGTATTTCTCTATCTTTAGGAAGCAAGAGTCTAAGGGAAGGAAATGTACATGAAAGAATCAGTATATTATTTCCATTCCCAGCAGAGCATATCAGTTGCAGGACAGGCGACAAAGATGTGAATGACTGCACTTGCTTGGGAGGAGGTCATTAAACAACACAATCTAGATAATGCTTAACTGGTGGCTTAATGTCAGCAGAAGCAACTCCAGACAAGAGAAGGTAGTAGACTCACACGAGTTTGAAATATCTGGTTTTCTCTAGCTATGCTAGTCTTCACAGAGCCACATATTTTTAAAGTTACAAAGTATTTGACAAGTGTCTACCTAAAGCAAGCTGAGTTTCTCCACAGTAAATAACAAACTGGTTCTGAGCCTTCCTTCAGTGCTCCAGGCATTAATTTTTTTCAATTAGAACTCAAATCTACTGTAATTTATTTAGTACTTCTCAGCCTTCTAGACCAAATGCTCATGGCAACTTCAGAGGAGGTGGAAAATTATGGACAATGATAATAAAACTCTTTCTTTAACAGAAAGAAAGACTACGTCAGAAGGAAGCCAATGTGACAGCTAACTGAAAGAAGAAATGAAAATCATAATGGACTTCATACCTTGCATGACGCTTTACTACACCCATAGCCTGGGGAGCACCTTATGTTAGATACTGAATTCTTCTTTGCTGTTCTGTACCAAGACAATCAATTAAAGACTTTTGAGTTCCTTCAGAAGGGTTTGTACATTCAGTTGAGGGAATTCTAAGAAGGTTTTTACATTGGAAGTATGAATTATTTTCTGTAACATTTCCCTACATTGCTTTAAAAGCATCTGGTTGCTAATGATTGTTTGAAGTACTCTGTGCATAATGCGTGAATATGGAAGAGCTAAAAAGAGCATTTTGGATGCTGAGTTAAGTAATGACTAACAACCTGTAGGCTATTTACAGGGCTTTGTGTAGATGAGAGAACATATGCCATTCAGCTCACAAAAGACTATTACATCATATGTTTGTTACTTCAACAGTAATTGAGGTAAACTTGACTGATTCTAAATAATTTCAGTGTCTAAATAGTGGATGCATCTTTCTAAAACTGATTAAATGTAATTATAGATTTATGCTGTATTTTACTATAAATATTTTTATAGAAGCTTCAGCTTATGCCATACATGGAAATGAAAACAATGTTTTGCACACAAAAAAGCATAGTTTGAAATTCTTTAGCTTTATGATTGATGGCATAAGTGATTCATTATTTTTATGGTTTTAACCTAACATTTCGTAAATTTTGAGCTTCAAAAGAAAAATTATTAAAAAATTAATTTTTATTTTAATATATATTGAAAAGATAAATTCCATAAAATTATGGTTTTATTAGTCATTACTCATTAAACTAAAATACAGCAGTATGTCTCTATGAAGTTACACATTTGCCATTAAATCTCTGGCTTTCCATTCTATTGAAAACTTTCTTTTAAACTTAATATCTCACTTTATAATATATTATACAGCCTGCCTTTGCCTCCCTATATTTGTATGAAGAATGTGTCCAGCATACATGTGTATATATTATTTAATAAGAGTAAAACTTGAGGAAGAAATGAAAGGGTCTCACTATCTTCCTGTAACATTATAACCATTGCTCACAAAGTGTCAGATCCTGAAAAAACAACCCCTACAGAATATCCACTTTTACTCAAGCCTTCTTACTGCATTTTAAGGGTTTGGATTCTTAGGAGAGATCTTGAAGCAGAAGTTAATTTAAGGTAAAACAGAAAAGTGTTTTTTTAAATACAAGTAGGTAACAACCTATAAATAGGAACAACAAGCTTGAATAAAACATGTTTCTGCCTGCTGTCCATAAGACAGAAGTCTCCTTCTTTATGTCTGAATTTGGTTTAGAAGAGAAATTAGGTGATGCAAAAAAGTACAAAAAGTTAATAGAGGGAAGGTATTAGACCTTTGCTTAGAAGCTGGGAAGAATATACAGGAGACAGGCATGGGTTATCCGAAGAGTAAATTAGATAAACTGTGATAAATCCCAAGACAACATAATGCCTAGAATTGTACAGTTTTCAAGGAAAACAGCAGTTGTGGAGCATGAGTTAACTTGAAGATTTCATATATTACAGGTTTCTTAAATGGGACTTACTCTTGTGTAAACAAAAATAAGGGAATCAAGATTCCCTTGTGTGTTTTGAAATTTCTAGCTGCTGCAGATATACTCAAGATATGTAAACATAATTTTTATGAAAATATACCAGCTACAATAACCTGATTTGTAATTTATCTATTCCCATGGCAGAGAAATTCCAGAGATTTAAGTTTAGTGTATTCCACCAAATTGGTAAAGTTCATTTTTTTTCCCCCAATATTATTAGGGGTAAACAACAGGAGCAATAAAAGCTTATAAAAGCCAAAGAACAACAACAAGCAAGGTGAATGTTTAAGCAAATAAGTTTTGATATGGTTTTCTGTCTATCATGGAGATAGTATATCTTGCCATTTAACTTGATCTGAAATTTTTCACTGAAATGTTTTACTTGAACTGTTGGTTAAAAAGGGTAGCACTGTTTGTGAAAAAGTATTGGTGTTAAAAATTCTTATGGGAAATATATTATGGAAAAAAAAATCATTGAAATGCCATGTTTCAAAATTTCTAAATGTGAAGTTTTATTTTTTAGTTCAAATTGACTTTTCATTTTGAAATGTTGAAAAATGTATATAAAAAGGTGTTAAAATTAAAATTATTGGTGTAAAGTATTCCTTAATCAGATTTATAATTTTTTTCAGATTATCAATTTGCCACAGTTTTTATGGTGTATGCTAATTTTTTAGAAGATTCAAAAACATACAGCTCAGAGATGTTGTTTCTTCCTCATCTTTAATTGTACTGATTTTCCTCTCCAAACAGATTCTGATTTCATCTTTACCCAAGACTTAAATCTTTTATTACTAATAAAACTATTATTAAGGGGAAAAAAAATAATTCACCCAGACTTTTTGATTCATTCTCCTAATCAAGACTTCAAGAGTCTTGGATGGAATTCATCAGCTAAACATCACACTTACACCCTTAGTGATACCCAGAAGTGTCTTCAGACACTGAAATGTTGCATTAGAAAAGAAATATTAGCAGGTATTGTATACCAATGTAAACTGTTAAAATATGATATATACAGACACTACGGACACAAGTGTGCTCCAATCAGCATTGGTCCTGGGGTCACAAAGTGTCACCAAAAGTTATGTTTTGCACTTGCATTTAGCTTGATGCCTGACTTTGCCCTGAGCTTTCTAGTTTGGGGGATTAAAAGGAGAGAAAGAAAATAAAATGATGGAATGGAGCAGAAGACTCTGCTACAAGTCTACATTGCTGTCAAGGAAGTAAAAGAGTAGACTAAATTAAGCCAAGCAGCAGTAGCTGGATAGTTACAGTTTTTTGGACTATGCAATTTAAAATACCTCTACACTACATAGAAGTCACTTCAGTGACCACAAAGTAGTTGTGGCTTGAGAATGTTGTTTTTTTTTTTTTTTCTCTTTTTTTGGCTTTGTTTTCAACTCTTCTGTTATTGCCAAGCTCCTCAAAGTCTGTAAAGCAAAACACTACAAAACCCCATATTGCTTTTTAGGTGCTTTTTACCCAAGAAAATTAGGTATTTTACTTATATTATTACTGTATTGTGACTTATAAATCAAATTGTTAGGAAGGTTTCCGTTTAGAGGAGTAAGTTTCAATAATTTGTGAAGTGCTTTTTTCCTTATTTACAGCATTATCAGTCACTAATTTTAAAATTAAATATATTTTAGGATCTTTAAAATATTTTAACAGTATAAATTATATTTTCATTATATTTTCATCAGTCTATAAAAACTACCTGGGTGTTTTGCCATGACTAATCTATGTCAGTGCTTTATCATGTGCTTTATTATAGACTGAATATTATACTTTTGTATTTAACTGACTTTTTTTGCAGCAAAATAGAAAATGTGTTCAGAAAATTAAAGTAGAATGGATGGAATATTCAGGAAGTGGAGAGAAGATAATTTAAGGATAAAGTTTACATAGGAAATCAACCTTTCTGAATTGGTGAGGATATCTCCTCCAACCGGATATAAACAGACAGAATATCTCTCATCAGTTTATTTTTTTTTCTACATGAAACATGAAGAAAATATTTAGTTTTCCATATGACGTACAAGGTTCTCATTGCCCTGATTTTCCAGTAAATTGTTAGGAATTTCTTTCTTACATCTAAACATCTTTCCTGGCTGATGAATATGGGGCAGTGGAAGACTGTGTATTTTCTTACTTAGTCATCCTATTTCTTCATTCCTTCAGGTCAGCTTAGAAATGAATGCCTTAATCTTGTGTGGGTGTGGAATTTCAGAAACACCCAAACAACTTAGAAATATTAATCTCATTATAGCATTGATGTGTTTCTAAAATTCCACTTTCCTAATCTGTGTTTAGTCACCAGTCTAAGATTTTAAATTCAGAAAATCATATCCACCTAGTTTTTTCTTGGCCTTGTCTCAGACTTGTTCAATATTGTTACAGATCTTGCTCTCTCTTTTTTTTTTTTCTTTTTTTTTTAAATGCCTTTAGAATTTATTATTGCAAATTGCAGTGAATTTCAGGATTTCCAGTCTGGAGAGTTCTCTTTGGCATTCTTCTTTTGGAGATAAGCGTATGCATTTGCCTATGTAAAGATAATAAAATAGAAAGTTAAGAGGTAACTTGATTATAGTCAATAAGTTGCTTCAGAGAAAATACTAGGAAATAAATAGTTCTTTGAGGAAAAATGTAACAAACCAGTATAGAAATTAAAACCAGATAAATTAAAACTAGCAATAAAACCCAAACTATCAATAATGAGGCTAATTAATCACTGAAAAAGTTTGCAAAGATAGTTGTGATTTCTCCATTTTCTGATGCTTTCAAAATAGGATAGAATAGCTTTCTGAAAAGTTTGTGTAGTCTAATAGTTTATTAGACTCAGTTAGATGTACCCGAATGGCATCCTATATACGTTGACTCAATAGTTCAAATAGTTCCTCTAGACAGAAAAGTATATCAAAAGAGCTAATCAAATATTTTTCTCAGCTGTAATGCAATATTCTTATCCAAGCTAGAAAAGCTGCTGTGATTTTAAATTTAAATATAAATAGTGCGGCTTAAACAACATAATGCAGGAAACCATTCTCAAATTATAAACATGGCTATTTCAAATTATTAATTAACATCTGCCTGATGCCTCTTGTTGTATTAACAAGGTAGCAAATTTATATGCTCTGGAATTCAACACCGTTTTAGAGATTCCCAAGCTAGGTATGAGAAAACTGACACTTTGGATTGCACAATGCAAAACCAGGATCACTGAGATGCTAGTTCTTTAGTACTTTTTTGAGATCTAAAATTCAAGAGTTGTGCAAGCAAAACTAGTAGAATTATTCAAAAACAGTTGGGTTTGCAAATTGGGTTCTTTTTTTCAAAATGCCTGCAAGAACTTTTATTTCTTTTATTTTTTAATTAAAAAAAAATATTCATAGATGCATTACTAAAATGGATGTTAGTTTTTTTCTCTTGTTGAAAATGCTGCACACCTAAAGTCTGTAATATTTTCAGTAAATTGACAAGCTTCAGCTGGTTTTAAATGTTTTTTATTTGATACCTCATGGAATTCAAGCTTTTAAATTAGTGCCTCTTTGTAAAATGTAATGGGTATAAAGGAACATTTGTTTTAAAAAGCAATGAAATAAAAATGCTGAACTGATAACTTAGACCCAGAGAGCACCACATTCCTGGGATGACATTGTCAAGCAGCATAAGCTTTCCCATCACGTAGAACAGCATTGTGTTTCCTGTGGTTTGCTTCTGCCAGATGCCATCTTAGAGCCAGTTAAAGGCAGAGGGGGTTATTTTTATTTTATTTTATTTGATATTTCTAGTTAATTTCATTTAATAACTTGTTACCTTAATTTCATCTTCAATAATCTAATATTGAGGTAATACGAAGCCTTTCTGTAGGGGCTGATGATGCTTATATATGCAGTTACTTTTATTTATGTAAGTATTCCTGTGGCCCACGCAGTAAAAAAAAAAATCCAGAGGACATTATGGCATCGTGGGACTGAATAAAATCTCTTTCAGAATCCTATTATGAAAATTTTCATGAGCTATCCTAGTATGGTACATGGATTTCATGCTAAGATGGGCCTCTGAAAGTTTTGGAGCTCTGGGACCTTTTGGAGGATGGAGTTTGAGGCTGTTGGCATGGTATCTGCTTTAGGCATCAGTTTCTAGAAGTATGGTTTCTCTGGAGTTACAGTGCAGTTGAACTCCCTGAGCCAAGACTGCCCCAGGTACTCCTGAAAGGGAGACTGGAAAGTACTGTCAACAGCCGTACATTTTCAAATGGGAAAGAAGTTGCAATTATATTTCCAGATTAAAGTAAAAGCTAGCAGACTCTTCCAAAATCGCAGAAATTTTGTATAGGTGTATTTATTCTTTAGGTTATACAGATTTCAGAAATTCTGCACTCCTATATGAACTTCATTCTGTGCCTGTGTTCTTGTATTTATTGTTCATGTGATTATTTAATATGAGCAGAATCACTTATATATTCCTACTCATTTATTGTGATGCGATCACTAAAATGGTGACTACAAAAACTGTTCAAAGGCAGTTCTGTTAACAAAGTCGCAGCAGGCAGTTGTGTTTCAAGTTTCCCAGGGTTGTTCTGCCAGGAACCTTCATATTTTTCTAGAGGTAAGATGAATTCAGCTGTCATGCCATCTGAGTCCTCAGCCTTTCCTCATCATAAATTCAGATGGCATGACTGGTTGATTGTGTTTCCTTAATCTTTTTTTTTTTGAATCTTCAACTAGGTGACTTGTTATTCTGTGAATTATGCATTTGAAAACTTTAAATGGTACGTTTTCTCTCTGACTTCTGTCAGTGGGACTAGGCTTGTAGTTCAGTATTTTTACTTTCTCATTTGGCATGCTGTAAATACATTGTAGCTGGAAAAATGCTCATCCTGAGGAACCTTCCACAGACGGTATGTTATAGAAGCTGCAAAAAATATGTAGATATCAAAGAATGTAGCACTATTTCTTATTGCTTGGAGCATTGTTAGTCAGCAAAAGAACATATATATTGTATATCACCTGATGCTTATTTCTTAGTTGTAAAATATCTTAAGGAATGTATTGCCATAAGTAGCTGATCACTGTAAACTGGAAAAAAGCCATGTTCTTCTTATAATTCTTACTTTTTTCTCTTTATCAGAATGAGGTTTTGTGGTGTGGATATCTTCTAGATTTTAGGGGGAAAGATAGCATTTTGTAATGAATCAAAATGGAACCAAATCACAGTTCTGTTCTCGACTTCTATCATACCTGACAGGAAGGTGAAGGAATAAAACTACTTACTATTTCACATAAAAACGATGGAGTTTTTTTTTTTTTGATGCCTTTTCATTCAGTTATTTATTTGGTGGTAGTCTACTGTGTTTTAGAAAGGCTATAAAGAAATGAGAATGTTCAGCTATGAATCTCATTCCTTAAAGATTCCCTGTAATGTTCAAATTCAGCAAACTGCCCTGGGGGACTCCTCCCCTACCACTACTTTTCCTCAGCAATTAGCATAATTCCCCACTCTCCTTCTTTTATTAAAACTAAAGTCACATACTTACCAAAATGGTTGCTAAAGGTCCAAGAAAATCTCAACTGTTGGGTGAGGAAAGGTCAGTTAAGTTCAAAACCGCAAGAAAGACTTAACGCAGCTTTACTGAGCACAAGTTGAACTTTTTGCAATTGACCTAAGTTGAGCATAACTTAGTTTCAAAAAGTCAGACAATTGATAGAGTGGCTTCCTGCGTTTCTCTCTTGAGTAGGAGGCAGAGCTTGGGCATTTAGTCATGTAATCGACTTCTGCATGATTCCAGACCAGAAGTATGTGTGATATAGGAGATGTATCTGAGTGTTTTGGCATTACGTTCTATATGTATTTTCCATAACTTATCATGGGACCAAGCAAAGAGACTCAGTAATGTGCATAAAATGAAAATGTTGATAAATAATGCCATTGAAACGATGCAAAGTTCACTATTTATTTCTAATGGGTTTTCATTTGAAGAAGTTCATCCTCACATAACTTCCTCTTGAAGTGTTTTGTTTTGTTTATTTCAATTAAAAGATTATATTAAAATAGACAATCAAGCTAGCTTGTGTTGGAGAGGTTTCCATGGGGGTCAAGTCCTAGTCAACTAAAATAATTTGTTTGCGTGTTCAACAGGTCCACTTGTAACTACGGTAGTATTGAATATCACTGTTTCATTTGCATATGGCTCAGAGAAGGGATAAACTAGAGAGGGAAATTTAATGGATTTTCAGGTGTCAAGTTCAGAAAAGCTATTCCAAATTAAATGCATTCATTTATTGCACTTATTTTGAAAATTCAGTCATACCTGTTGCAAAGCAAAACTCATGCTCCACGTCAGAAGGGACTGGATGAGGACTTTTTACAGAGAGTTGGTAAAAGTACTGGGTTTTTGCAGGAGCTCTCAGCAAACATGTGAATGCCCAGCCTGATGACTGAAAATATGTTGCCCAGGAGAAAGAATTATTTTTATAGATCTTTTAAAATATATATTTATTATAGCAATACTTAATTTTGGGTGTTATATCAGCCTCAAGAAGAAAAGATGCCCCTGTCATTGTACTTTGTTATTACTCTCTGTACAAGCTAAAAGTTTTGCCATATTCAGAAATTACAGAAAGCAAAAATAAAGAAGAAATACTGTTTTGGGAAGAATCAGACTTGGCATCCAGAAAGTGTTTTCAGTAGGATTATAGTATGATTTTCAACTTTAATTTAGTTCTTTGAAATCTTTTTGTTTTCCTTCCCAATCATTTTTAGTTAAATAGTTGTACTGTTGGATGTTATTGTTGTTGGTACTCTTCCCTCTCTTCTAACCATCAAAATACGTGTTGTGTTGGCTGTTTAACTTCTCTTTGAAGATGTAGCAAAATGTCAAATTCTGTTGCAATGCTATTAATATTCTCTGTGTACCTAGCAAGTTTCACAGACATAACAGGGTTTAAGTCTTTCATGTACATATGGGATTTGCTTTAATAAAATCATAGTTTTACTTTACTGTTCACACATAGACTCAGCATACATATTTGCTGTTATTTGAATTGAGCTCTACTTCTGTATTTTTCATCCCACAAACTGTGCAGGAAAAGTAATATAATGTTGGTATGGGTTAGGATTTTTGTTTTTCAGGAATTAAACTCCTTTGGGTTGTTCTTGACTAAGTATGTTATAATTGTCTTAAAAGAACAAGCTAAATAGGTTCAGGTGCTTTCCCCTCTCTCCCCCTTCACATTGTAATGAAATATGTGTGTGTGTATTTCTACTATGTATCTGAAAGTTTAATTTTCTCAAATACCAAGATGTGTACGTGATTAACTTTGTAAAATTCCTTGTAGTGAAATGGAGCATTTATTTTTAAACTAAATTCTTAAGGAACCATTGACTGTAAATAAAAGACTATATTTTCCTCCTCAGTATTTTTGCTTATTTTATCAACTTTATTTTTGTATGCAAAATGGTATTGTCAAGATACTGTGGGCTTCTCTGTTTGAATAAGTCTGTCTAAATTACGGTTTTTTATTTACACTGCTTTACTGATCCTGTTAGTATTCCAAGTTCAGTATGCTGTTTAAGAAGATACGCAATATTTTGGGGATCCACAAATATGTATCTCACTGGTGTAAATTTTTTGAAGGTATCTTAATAAGTTTTTTGGGGAGGGTTGCATCTGAAATATTTTGCACCCATCTCTGACAATGCATATTTCTTTTAGTTCTTGGACCACTTTTGGCAACTTGCTGCATATCCAAGTACCTAATATTCAAAGCTCTTCAGAATATTGCCCACAAAATGATATTAAAATAGTATCTCAAATGTATGTATGTATCCATATTTGGGCTCCAATATTCAAGGGAAAAAATCTGTAACTTACATTACAATTTTATCTTTATCTATATTTTACAGTTACTTGTGTTAGTGTAGACTGATAGCCAGGAAACCTTACAATAGATCATTAGAGATATTTTCTCCAGTTTCTCTACAGTCAGAATAGAAAACAATTACAATGTAGCTATTAACGCTGTGCAGTAATTTCATCTAGCAACTGACCATTGGGAGAGTAGAGAAGCTAGACATACCTTCACCAGGATGCTCAGCAGCTTCCCAGGTATAATTTAGGCACTCTTGAGGTAATTTTTGGCATCATACATCACATAAATTTAAAATAGAAAGAATGTGATGTGGTTTCAGATGTTTATGAGAACAGCATTAATGTATGTATATAAAAATCATTATCCTTAGCCAATAAAAGGTTGGAGCGATCATGTCAACAGAGAGTGAGAGCAGATATGCTATGAAAGATATTGAGAAACATAAGAAAGTCCTCAGGTTAAAAGAGTGAGTCAGTGGAGATACTTGGCAAATCTACAGCAGCATGTTCAAACCCATGGGTTTTGGTTTGAAAAGATGCATATCTCACCACAGAAGAGACTACTGTGGTGAGTATGGAGAAGATAAGAACCTGAACAAGGATTTCAGCTACAAAAATGAATTGGAGATGCCAGATAGAGATAATCAACAAGATATGGACATTAACCAAATGTGAAGAATCATTTGCAATTAATTTTCTGTAGAAGAGAAGGGAACACATAGGTCTTGCGGAAGACGTGCTTAAATACCACGATGATGAGCATGTTAGAAATATAGAATCATAGAATCATAGAATAGTTAGGGTTGGAAAGGACCTTAAGATCAGCTAGTTCAAACCCCCCTGCCGTGGGCAGGGACGCTTCCCATATCTAGCTAGGCACTGAACAGTTAAGCAAGTATATAATGATTCAGGTAATCCCAGTTAAAATTAGCTATTATGTTTATTAATGTTTATTAAGAACCCCTACATTTGACCCTCGGGCCCTCAGGTCCAAAAGAAGTGCTGGAGTCCTGAAGTTCATGAACTGTCCTTATGCTGGAATACAGGATTTTTTCCGCAACTGACAAGATCTAGCCAAAGAGCAGTATTTGCCATTAACACTGTGCCAGTTATTCTGAGGGAGAGCTACCACATACAGGGAAGCAAATACATCAGATAAAGAGAATGTATTTCTAAGAATAATCCTACATAACACCAAAGTTGAATAGAAATCCAAAATAGTGAGACCAATCTTGAAGTTCTAAAATAAATGCTATTCTTATGAACATATAAATTTCTCACCAGCCATAAACCTTGCTTTCTATGCTGTAGAATTCTTCATTATTTGTTAGTGTATTTCAGCTCTAGGGTTATTGAGAAGTGTTACCTCATAAACACAGAATGAATTTATGATTGACTGCTTTTAAGTACTATAATACAACTTTTCTGCTTGTAAGGCAGATTGCACTTAAATAATTTCAGAGATGAACTCTCTCATATCTGTAGATGTTAAAGCTATTGATCCAGGGGTTAAAGTTGGAGATAAAAGCAGGCAATTGTTATTTTATTAATATGCAGATGCATATGTATGCATATGTGTATTTCTAGTATACGTGTATACATTCATCTCTAATACAAGCTATGCTATTTATATGGCAAAAGAAATTATTCCAGTCATAGATCTAATACCTATATTTCAATAATATATAATGAAATGTTCATACATCATTAATTCAGGAAAGGTTAGTTAGCACAAGATCAGTATAGCTGGAATACTGCAGTTACTGAAATAATTTAAAAGTAAATTATGATGACGAGCATTTGAGAAGCAATTGTCAGAAAACCCTTATCAAAGCAGACTGGAGATTTCTATGTATAAGCTCTTTCTTGAGACACATCCCAAGATGCTTTGCAAAATAATGAAATGAACTATGCAAATATTGATGAATACATTAGATCAAACACAACAGTCCTTGGTCTCAAGAGTGCCGCTACTATAAGTCAAGAAACCAAGGGATTCCAGATTCAAAGAAGAAAAGTACAAGCTGCAAAGCCAGTCAAATAGGATAGCTGCCTTTCATTCTGTGCTGTGCTTTTGGGAAGGATGAAAAAAATGTTCAAAATGGTTTGCCATTCTTCCTTTTGCTTTCTACATAATTGTTGCATTTCATTGTGTCTATTTGCTCTGGGTTTTGTGCATCTTACAAACAATCTTCAACACATTTATAATTGTGCCAAATCTCATCTTCTGCATTAACAGGTGTATGGGCTTCTAAATGTTCTAGTTTCCATATAGGCTATCTTCTGCATGAGCTACTGTTAGAAGAGATACTCTTCTTATATAGGTAATTCCCACCCAGTTAAGAAAATTTAGGATTTTCAAGTTTGGTCTTACAGTTCTGTTTTATCTATCCCTGACATGTGAAACTAAAGCTACACAGACCACAGCTGAAGACAGGCTCAAAAGAAATGAGTGGTGATTTAACTTTTACAACTTATTCTTTCTGAGTGAAACTTGTTTAGGCATGCTGGGCCTTCATGAAAACCCTCTTCAGCTTCTTAAAAAGGTTAGTGAGGAATAATTTTTTCAATCACAGTGTGTTATAAGACTTCTTTCTTTTTTTCTTTTCTTTTGCATTGTTTTCTCTTTGTACATTTTTGTCTTACGCTTTTTCCCTCCCTGTTTAAGAAACCATTTCTGGTTCCATGTGCATTCATCCAGCTCCAACATTTGTTCATTGCTAATAATGAAATTTATTCAAACTGTAAATTCCAGGACTGCAATGATTAAGCCGTTTGAAATGGCTCCATCAATTGATCTCCAAGTTTCTCAGCCAGATTGCTGGTCATACTTGTAAATATTTGTACTAATACTTACATTTTTTTTTATTTCAGACTCTATTAGTCACAGAGGCACAAAAGCCTACTCCACTGTTCGTAACTAATCAAGATAGTACCAGTCAACCATTGAGAATTCTGCAATTATGTAATCAAAGGAATGCTAAAATTTGAAATTAACTTGTTATGAAAAGCTTGACCCACAAATGGCCATTTAAAGTGAACTACAGAGGGTTCTGTGTGAGTTAAGGGAAATTGTTTTAAATTCTGGTGTCCATGTTTTTAATCTTTTGCTTCTCTTATTAACCTCAAAAAATGGCAATATGATGATGTTTGAAAGTGCGCTTTGCCAATCTCACTTGCAGCATGTCCCTGCCCATGGCAGGGGGGTTGGAACTAGATGATCTTAAGGTCCTTTCCAACCCTAACTATTCTATGATTCCATGTATAGCAGTTATTGTGGGCTGTTGATTATGAACTAGAAGTGAGCTGTTTCTATTTTTGTTTTGGTTTGTTTTTTTTTTCACACTGAGCACCTTTAATTTCCATTGAAGAACTGATAAAAAATGGCAGTGCTAGTTTTATGCGTGATTCAGAGCAGTCCTAGAGATCCTATCTTTGAGATACGCAATGGCATGATTCCAGTATTCCAAGGAGGTTGTGCATTCATGATGTGGGCTAATAGAATTTTAATTATAGATCACAAAATGCTTTCAGATGTTTGAGGTATATGCATTCCCAAAACATGCTACCCTTAGGGTCTGAAGTTTAGTAATTTTAAAGAGTTGAAAGATTTTTAAAGTTGTATTCTCTCACTCCAGAAATCAGTTCCTAGAGAATGAATAAGAAACAAGAGATAAAGTCTCTGAGAGAAGAGCACTTAGGGATTTTAGAAGTTGCTCATCTCTTCTGGTCTTAAGTTTCTACTAAAATATCAACCAAATCCATCTGCAAGCCTATTGTGAAACTGGAACATTAATAAAAAATGTGAAGGGAAATCAGAATTTCCAGAAGCTGAGAAGAAGTAAGATTCTTTAAAAGAGAACAATTTGCATGTGAATCTAAAGATCCTATTCAAAACCAGACAGAAAATCTGGATATATTCCAAAAGCGAGATTTAATATAAACTTGCATCACACTGTGATGCTAGCATGTCCTTTAAGCAGCACTGAACAGCTGAGAATCATTCACCTTACTTTAGCAGACTTTTTTTGAGAGAAAAGGGGCAAAGTCAATATTAACTTTTAAGTAATGTGAGCATACGAAACCTGATGCTAAACTGCCCTTTTTGCTCCTGGGATTGTGTTGAGCTGATTTCCAAGCCATCCTTCTGAAAACATATCTTTTGGACTAAAAGGAAAAAAAAAAAGGGCAAAACCCACCCTCTTGGACCCTACTGTTTTGGTTCCCTGTGTGAATCTTCTAGTTTGATTTAGGAATGTGAATCTTCTAGTTTGATTTAGGATTGTGCTGCTTGGTTCCCACGTGCATTGTTGTTGTAGTATTTACTTTGGAAGGAAGAGTGAGTATATGGTTCACACCTTAACCTTGTCAAGTTTCCCCCTTGCCAACTTGAACTGACATGGTACAGATTCTGAAAGGAAAGGCCCTAGCCAAAATTAATCATAAACATTAACCATAAAATACTTCTCTTGACCCTACCAAGGGGCAGACCTCTAGGAATGACATCCTGTTCCTTAAGAAAATAACATCCCTCTCCAACCGAGAGGAGCAGACGATCTTGTCTGTGCATCACGGACATGCTGACCTGTGCCTCAGGGAGTAACATCCGATTACAACTCGGAGGGTAATAAGCGCTCCAGGCCTTACACTGTGGATGTTCTTCCCCAAACATAGCCCTATGTACAACCTTTGGCAGCTTGTTATATCTGCTTAAAGCAAGTCTTGTCCAAGATTGTGCTCTAAGGTTGGGTTTTTGTGCCAAGACAAACAGACTAAGGCTGAAGCTATAAAGATTAGAGCTGCCACCCCAGCTTCCAGGCTGTTTTGACCTGAATGAAAACTGTACATATACTTCACATTGTTGTAACAACAATGAGCCCTGAGGAAAGGCTACAGTCTGTAACTCCTTTGTAACATTTCGCTTGAATAGACTCGCTTAGCTTATTTTTAGAAGTACAGTCCACAGATTGGAGAACCTATTTCCATGGCTATCAGGAAGTGTGTTGTTCAGCAGAACTGAATTAATTATCAGAAATCTGAAAATCCAGGACCAAAATGTACTGTCCAATGCTAATATTATTTTGAAAAGAACAGATCAAAGAACAACTTCACTGCAGGTCACTGGAGATGAGACTTGGGTGCCCAAATCAAACAAGACCTGAAACACTGAATGAAGCATTTCCTAAATATCATAAAAAAACAAACAAACAAACAGAAAAAAAACAAACAAACAAACAAAAAAAAAAAACCTCTGTGCATGAAGCAATAAACCAGATTGATTCCCAGGAGATCTGGGTTGTACTGGCACTGACAGTGAGAGATTTCAGCAGCAAGCTGCTGAACTTGTGTCAAGGATGCCCTGCAGATATATTTCTGATATTGCGCTTCTTCTTTGACATCAAGAACAAGAGGAAAGTAGCACCAAGCTCACTTTGCAGAGTTTAACCTCAGCATAAACCCCTATGTGATTTTGGTCTTCCTTTTTTTGATGTGTCAGTCCCAGATGGGAGCTGAGCTGCTGTTGGGACAGGCAAGTTAAGTGAGAACCAGGGAGAAAATAGGTGTCATTTCTAAATGTGAGTGTGCTCAGCAATGATGTGATATAATAATTATGAAAGATTAAAATAAAATTTCCCTCATAACCCTTGCTGGGACAGAAAATGGGTGTTTTCTCACCCATTGAATGATACTAATTAAAGAATAAACTTCAAGCTTTTGCAACTAAATTATTGCTGGTAACCATGTCTGTGAGGTTAAAGCTCCTCTCGATTTCTGTGTTACACTGCAATGCTGCAGTAAGTGAATGTGACAGATTTGTTAGGGATGGCAGAGGTTACTGCAGTGTCATCTGCTCAATAAATGCCTTGAGGTGAGAATATTTTCACAGGAATTGATTTGTACTTGATTTGTACTTGTGCAGTCTACTCATATCTAACAAATATAAACTGTATTCTACACAGATAGCTTATTTCTGACAAAAAAATACAAACTGAGTATGCTTCTCCTTTCTCACTAATGCCAATACATCGCTCCTGTTATTAATAAACTATTTATACACATTCTGACAGCAGACTAGATCTCATCTTTGAGATCAGTACCTGACGCTCATATTTCTTCCCTCTTGGCCTTTGTTTCTTTCCACCATCCATCACACTGACTCTTACTTCCTATCCTCTCCTGTGAAATAGACACTACCTTCTTTTTTCACCAACACTAAAACAGATCAAGGTGGTTCTGTGTGTTGGTAAAGATAAATGTCGAGGCTAAAATCTTTCCTTGTGTGGCTTCTATTAAATTTCATTGAATAGTATTTGCACACCTTTCAACTATGATGCACAACGGCTAGTGTTGAAAAAGATTTTCAGAGGCTCTTGACATCATGCCTGAATTTCAGGAAAGCAGCGCTTCTGAATGCCTCTTAATTGGAATCAAATGCTATTTAAACTTCCCTATGTTTTGTGACTTAGTTGTATAATCTTTCCAAATAGCCTGTTCTCTAATGGTACAGGTGGTATATTATGTCAAGGAGAGGATTCATAAACCATGCCTTGGAATTATGCAAACAGAGTTTCAATGTAACTGTGATAAATAAAGATAGCAAACTACATTAAAGAAGTTTTAGCTCAGGAGATGTAGCAAAGATAAGGAATAAAAGACGTTAAGATGTGTTTGGACCTAAGGCATTTCTGTTGAGGTGAGGTAATGGGAAGTCTTTTCACTTGTCATTGTTCTGTGATAGGAAGAGTATTTATTACCAAGTATCTATAACGTTTTGTTCTTGGAAATGAGCTAAAATGTTCAGTTCTGCAGGAATTTTTCTTTCATTTACAAAGGAGTTTGTTGCAAGAACTAAACTTGGCTGTACAAGAGGAAAGAGGCTGCTGACTTCTGGTAGCCCATCGACACCAGTTCAAAAAGCCCTGCCAGGACTGGCTGAGCAACGGCTGTTTCATCAGCAAAGTTCAGAATTTCCTTTAGAGGAAAACTGAGTCTGACTTTTTGAACTTTCAGGCTACTGGGCTGAGCAGAGTGAAAACTATTGGTTAGAGACATCAATGCTTGGACCTAAGGGACAGATGGCTCTGAACTATGTGGAGAATTATGATAAGACATTCATGCTGCGTACCAGGATTTTTTTTTTTCTATTTGTTTCTTTTGAATCATTGTTCTTGCTCTACCATTTGTTCTCAGTCTCACTTGCTTTTCATTGTTTCTCAGTAATGGAGAATATACAAGACATTCTTCTGGAAACCTGGGGCCACTTAATCAGCAGCCGTAAGCTGAGTTCAACTCATATTCACAGACAATAGCCTCCTAGAACACGATCATCCAAACTGAAGGCAAATTGGATGCTTCTTGGATGTTATGCATTCTCAGAGGCTTTCACTAGTGTCCATTCAGTGGCAAATCCCTTTTTAAAGCATATTCTGTACAGAAAGAATCCTAAAAGCAACTTAACAGCAAAATTAAAAATCTACATAGATTACACTTCTAATGCAAGGGAATGGATTAACTTAACTTTCAACTCCTGCTGCTTAATGTTGATTTAATATATTGTCTTGACTTTTAATAAGGTTATTGAAAGATAAAAGCATATAAGGAGCTGTGCTACAGATGCGACACTCAGAACTTCATATGAAAAATAAAAAGAGACATTATAATAAAATGAAAACTGAATGTTGCTTGTATAAAATCTGGCTTTGTTTTGATGCATAAAACAGCAAACACTGTTCCACACTGAGGTTTTCAAGAATGTCTTAAGTATACAACGCTTCTGATGCCACCCCAGTTGCCTATATATAGATCTGTCTTGTGTAAAGAATTTAAAAAGCATTAGAATGGAGAAATCAAAGAGACAATAAATTTTAAACCAATCTTATTGTCTGCAGCCTAAAGTGTTATTAAGATCAAAGTGGAGCACACATCTGGCATTTGCCTTTCTGCAAAAATTAGATCAAATTACCTACCATAGGATTTAGATACATTCAGTAAGTTCTTTCCATTGTACACATAGTTTTCTTTCTCCTTTATATTTGCTGCATCTAACTTGACACCCAAATTCTAGCCTCTTCATTCATGTGGAGTTGAAACAAATTAACAACAAAAATGGAAATATGTGTTCCCCATAGCAGCTATTTCCTAAGGAGCACCCAAGGTCCTTCAGATCCTAAGGAGAGAGATTCATCGTTGCCATTAAGTGTAATTGTCTAGAAATAGCTATTGAGTACACACAACCCTGCCCCCTTCCTTGAAAAATATTTTTTATGCTTTCTGCTGTAATTATTGTCGTTGACTCAAAGTCTGTTGTTAAACTCTGAATAAACTAGCTGATACTTCTATGTATAAACTAATCAAATGTACTTTTTCAGACTTCTAGATATACCTAATGCATTCCTTGGTTTTTGATACCTTTGTTTAGAGAGATAAATAAATGTATGTTATATCTATATGACACAATCTTTTGATTCTCTGACTAGAAGAACACACTAACACAAAGCTAAGATTGAGAACATGTTGCTTCTTAAATACACAAAAGCCTGTGCCTTTATGCTTTAACAAACTAATTATAAAACAGAAATTCAGTAAAGTTTAAAGGAAAAAGAACATTAATGTCTGCAAATTCATCATTAAATAAATCAAACAAACTTACAGTGCTCTGTAGTGATGCCATGAAGTAACTATAAAATTATGATTAATGAATATGAGTGTTGCTGTCCCAGATGAGCTGCGACATATTAATTCTTTCCAATTGCTTTCTTGCTGGAATCCATATTGATGTTGCTGGACAGAAGGATAAGATATAGTTCTCAATTATTCTAGAGAGAGATGGAGATATTATTTTAACCTTTGTTCTTTTGATCTGTTGTAATATGAATGGGAATATGGCTGCTTCCATAAGGCATTCTTTAAAAAAGAAATGCAAACATGGTGATTTCAAATTTTACTTGCAGAACTTTTATTGGGAGTCAGTGTAATTTTCCATTTGATTCATCCCCAACCTATGTTATTTACATCTGTATCACAGCAAGGAGAAGTTATTGCTCATCACAGCCTAGAAGTTCGGGTTTTTTAATGCAATCCCAAACATTCTTCTTTATGTCAATATATAGTTTCATCCTCCTATCTCGCTCCTTGTGCATTTGAAAAAGGCAGATTATTGATTTTATTTTCAGTATTTTTAGGTAATAATAGGAAAGGGAGCAGGTAACAAAATTTCTATTCTCCTCTCCCCAGACCCATAAAAGCTAGAGGAGGAATTCGGGCAGCCAGAAGCCATACATTGTCAAAGGGCACCTTAAAGTCTTCAGCTGCATTCCCAAGCAGGCAGTGCAGACAGGCTTCAGATGTTTTTATGAAGCTGCATTACAAGGTAGCATCAAAAATCTGCACTGGGATTTGTTATGATACCTGTGAGTTGCTGTGTATTCCTGATTTCAGTCTCATCTGATAAAAAATTAGAGCAAGGTGTCTGAATCTTATGGCTAATCTTTTTGATACCTTAAGGCCAAGATTGGATGGTTGTTAAAAATACATACTAGTGATATCTATCTCCAGTGTTTTGGTTAAATCCAAATACACATTAATTTTTTCACTCCCTGAAATCTTAAGTTATGCAGATCTCCCTTTCAGAAGACTTTGGTTAGTGCAACCACACAAGTAAGCAAAATGATTCAGAAAAAAACCTGGGACCTTCTGCCAGTACTGATTTCTGTATTTCAGTTACTGACGAAGTAGTTTCTAAGGCAGCATTGAGTTACTTCTACTGAGTAAGATGTATCATTTTTAAAAAGCAAGGAAAGAGTGTGCAAGGAGATCATTGGGTTAAGCAAGCCAGCATTCTCATCTCTGTCTACCAGTAACCAGGTGCTTCTCCTTTAGGAAAAGTTTTAGAACTAACAACTCTTAGTTTACTCCTGTACACCGGATAGCATACAGAAATATCAGTTCAAGGGTGCTGATCCCTGGAGCTGCTTTTGTTTTTTTTTTTTCTTTTTTCAGGAGAAGGTATATTACAAGGTTATATTACTGCATTATTTCTGGAACTGCATTGTCCCCCTTCCCAGCCAGGCACTGCTGCTGACAGCCACCTGGAGAGGAGCCACAATGCTGTCTGTTTCACTGACCCATCCAGGATTCACCATACCTACTGTGCGCATGTGTTGCTCAGATGTCTTACACATGCTCAGAAAAACTGACATGCTATTGATGCCTCAGTCCTATAACACGTGTGCAAATCAACTGAACAGCACATGGATGACAAAGCACACACAGAAATCCCAAACAGAAATGTAGCCTACCTCACTGAGAGACAAATAGCCTCATTTCTACCTGTGCCCCTGAAAGCTGATTAGGGTGTGTGGATTCTCTATCTTCAGCCTAACAATCTATAAAGCAGTGAGGAGTTCACAGTGGATGTATCTGTAACTCAAAGATGGCATGAAGGCCAAATGTAAATGAAAATTAATATCTGAACTTGTTAGCGTATAAATACTAAGACCATGGTACTACAGAGTACTAGAAAGGTAAGTCCAGGAGATTTTTCTCTTTTAAATGTTCAAATAAATATATGCGCACATCTTTTCAAGGAAATTTATTCTGTTCAACTGTGCCATAACTCAGAAGAAAAAATAGACAATTGCTTTCTAAAAACAATTATTTTAATGCTATTATCCTTGCAGTAAGTTTTAAAAGTGTGAAAAAAGATGGAAGACTAAACAAAAAAATTCGAAACTTTAAAAGACTTCAAACAGCCAGTACTACTAGAGTGCTCAGCTCCACTGTTGCAAGAAGGAAGAACAGACTGGATCTTACCAGTACCCTGCTTTTCAAAGCTGGAAATGGGACATCTGACCCTTTTCTCCAGTTATCTGTGTGCTCCATGGGAAAACCCTACATGCTCATCACTTATATGACTGTATAGATGACTATGTCATTCATTCCTTTGGACTAAAAGATACATGCCTGAAAATTACTGGGCTTATATCACTGCTCAGAGGTTTATGCGAAATCAAAGATCGTACTCAGTCTGGTTCAGTGAGATGGCAGTCCATGTCAGAGCAACCTTCTTCACAAGGGTAGACAATGCCCCCACTACTGCAGATGGCAAGATTGCACAGAGATCTGAGTGACCAAATAGGTCCCTCACATATCTGACAAGGTGGCAGGTTGGAAAGGTAAAACTTATACTACTGCTGCCTATCTCCCACTGCTGGGGAGGAAAGTTAGAAAACTGCTCTCGGTGGCTGCAGTCCTTCGTCAACCCTGACCTTGCTTAAGTGCTACCAGCAGGGGCAAATCTTCCTGTTCTTTTTTTAACTATTTTAACCTCTGTCCCTGTTACAGCTTTTAACATGCTGTATTGTAAAGGTGTTCCTTACTGTTTTTTTCTAAAAGTGGGAGTAAACTGCTAGCTAGATGTAAAACTGAGATAAGGTGTAAGGCAGGCATGCTGACTCCAACTTTAACTCTACAACAATTCCAGGGTGATTTATATCTTGAACTGTCACTATATGGTTTACAAGGGGAAAAGTGTGAGTAAAGATTGAGATTTTTCTTCTATAAATTGTGGAAGGGTGAGGGGGAAGTGACAGATCTCATTTAAAAACCTTATTGAAGTAGCCGTGTTGAATGACGGTGCCATAGCTTGTCTCCGTCTCATTGTCATAATGTAAGTCCTTTTATAATTAGAGAAAACCACAGAAGTCAGAGTAAAGTACAACAGATCCAGACAGAGCTGGTAACTTAAGGAGGAAATGAAAAAAAGAAATGCAACAATAGACATGGGCTGGAGAAGATATTTCATTTATTTGTTACTAGTAGTTAAAATGACGTACAAAATGCTGGGAAGAAAAAACTCCAATTCTATTCAGTTACAAAATAATTAAAACTTCATTTTAAACCAAGTTTTGCTTTGTGAGACCGAGCATGAAAATACTGCAGCCTTAGGTTATATAGTCCATTGTTTTTAGAATAAAGCAGACATTTAAATGGTTGATATTAAATATCTTGTATAATTGTAAGTTAGCAGAACTTTCTTACTCTCAGGCAATAACTAGCAATTCATAGAAGTTCTTTGTATAAAATTTATATACTGGGGGGAGGGAATCTGCCTCAAGGGGAGTTCCATCGTGATCTATGCATGAGCTGTTTTGGAACATAAAAACTAAAACTTCTAAAACTTCTATCATTTTTCCTTCAGAATGTTAGCCTAATCTTAAATAAAGGAGTAAGTAATGTCTGAAGCTTTGCTTAGTGGCAAAGAGTTTAGGGACATAGTGGTCACTGTAAAAGACAAAGGGAGTTTTGCTGTCAACTTCACATGAAGGGAAAATTCATTCTTAAGGTGTTCCCATTTCTTGAACAGAAACCCTAGCTAGTAAAATACTTTCAGCAATGAAACTTTCATCAACAACTGGGATTGACCCTTTCCCCTGCAAACCAACTCAAAAAGGTAATTTAAGTGGAAACAACCCCTGCCTGTTATCAGTGAAAGAGGATTTGTATTAATAATAACATTAAATAGCCATATCTTTCTGTTTAACTATTCACATTCCACACAGTGGAAATCTACCTCCAATAATTCCAGATTTTAAAACTGGATTTTAAAATCCTTAAAGAAATGTGTCAAACCTGCAGAGTGAGAATACACCAGATGAAATGCATTTTAATAATATCAATCAATGAGTTGCAATCTCTTAATCTTACAAATGCAGACCTCACAGCAGTGGGTATTACAATAAAAATATATTAATTGCAGAGATGCAGGATATTGCCAATAACTGTGTGATGTACTGTGTAACAGCTGGAGCATTTAATACAATGAGGCACTAGGGATTCATCTGTGACATGCCACTCACTGTATATTTTTCCCTTTGAGCATATTAGTAAGAGCAGAATTTTCTTCCTTAGTGTTCAGTGGACAGAAATGTTGTCAAGATAATCACCTTGTGGTTGAGAGAGGCATCTGGTGTGAGAGGGCATTACCCCGAGAGTGGGTACTAGAGAATATTAATGCCTACTGGGGAACCTGAGTCCTGGACTATTCAAATCTCATCATACAATTAATGTGGACCTAATTCCCATTTCACTCTCATCCGTGATGATTTCAGGATTGCTTTCATTCCTGTTACTGACTCTGGCATAGGAACATGCCTTTCCTCCGGTACCCTATCAGGCAGGACCTGCTGTCATGGCCCTGCAGGCACAGGCACAGGTACTGACATGGACAGGAGGATGTGCAGCACCTTGTGATCTCTTCAGCACCTAGCTGGAGAGTGTCCTTGCAAAGCCAGCACGCAGGACAGCATGAGCAGCTGGCACTCATACCATGTGGTATGAGATGTGGCCAGTAAGGCACCCCCCAACCTTCTCATCAAGTGCTCAGGAAAGGAAGGGCAACATGCCTCTTGGGTTCAATGGCCCAGGGTCCACCTAACTAAAAACAGTTTCTTCTGCAGGACCTTCTGTGCTCTTGCCAAAACCTACAGCCCTCATCAAGTTTAAGCTTCTAACCCTGAAGGAAAGAACAGACAGGACAACCTCACAGGTGAGATTCATCAAGCTGTTGAAAGTATTGTGTCGCCCTTTACGCTTTCCCCCCCCCCAAATGAGAGGGGCAGTTAGCCCTTAATTTTCAGGAAATTCTCTTCACTTTGTCCAAATTCAGTTTAAATGCAAGTCTGTGGTAAAAGATATAAAAGAGGATTATCGCTGGCAAAGTTCTGCATCTCTTTTCCAACAAACTGCATGCCTGTGGCAAAGCTAAAATAACAATAACAATGCAATGTTTACTAGTCATGAATGTCGTGTCTCTTGCCTCTTGTGTGATTATTGCATTTTCAGTCACATGATGCTTGTTTTAATTTTTGCTTTGCTCTTTATGTACTAAATTACTGCCATTTGTACTTGATCTTAATTAGCAAGATTTTTGTGCTGTGGTTTATGTATGGTTTTTATGTATGTCTGTGAAAAAGAGGGGAGAGTTAAGCTACACACAATGGAGTATGCATACTCATTGTATGTACATATAGATATCCATGACTAAAAGATACTGCATATATATACGTAGATATGAAGAATAACTGCTATCAGAAATACAAAACATGAAATGGATCTAGTGGCACAAGAATGGGCTTTGATTGATTTAGAGAGCAATTAGAGTTCAGAAGTATATTTATAGCCTAGCATATAGTTTCTCTTTAATTTATGTAATATATGACTAGGTATATAAATTAAAGCAAAACATAAACAGAAGACTATCTCTTCTTCTGTATATTCCTATTTATGTATCTTTCCTTTTTCTACTCGCTTTTGTACTCTCCCCATCTACTTACTTTGGCCTTTTGCTTTCTAACTTGCTGTAGCTCTGTTTTCCATCCTCCTATAGTGACTTTTCAACACTCCCCCATCTCCCATTGTTCTCCAGACATGGCTTTTGGATTACAGCTCTTTTTTTGAAGGAGCATGTTACAAACTCTTGATACAGCTGCTATTTTCAGTGATGGTTTTGTTACGCTTTAAGCTGCTTCTTGCCTAGTTTGTATGTAAGAACAGATTTATGCTTTTAAATATATTGTCCTCTCACTTTGATGTTTCTCTTAATACAGTAAAAGCAAATAGCACAGCAGGTGAACATTAGCAAAAGCCACAGCTCCACTTTCCCAGCAAGCGGCAAAAATGTGAATATACACTAGGAAACCTAATTCATGACTGCAGGTAAATAGATTTTTTTAATATTTCCTACCTCTGTTAATTTCTTTTTGTTGTAGTGAACATTCATATACTTGCTTCCACATATCTGTTTTCTCACTTACACACAAACACACACATGCATGCCCTTGCTTTACATCGATATTTTTTCTTTTGTGTGTGTGCATGGTTTTTGACTTGTTTTAGGTAAACTGCTAGGTTGCTTTCAGTTTTGCCCAGCCCTGAAGGCATGCTAGCTCATACCGCTCACTCTCACACTGGCAATGGTTGCGTACAGTCAGAGTGCAATCTCTACGTTTGTCTCAGTTCAGTCCAAGTCAATAGATATACACCGGCATTCCTTAACTCGGGTGATTCTTTTCTTCTTTCTTGGGGGCTGAAGCTCAGGGCAATTGAGTGTAACAGTCATGGTCGTGAATTTCTTGGGCTTGCAGAAGGAACAAGATTGGAAGGAGCCTTCTTCTTTACGGACATGCCTGGGAATGTAGAAGGAATTGCACTGGCCATAGCAGAACCTGTTGATAATAGTACGACTGTTGCAGCCTTCTTCATGGATAGTTTGTTTGAGCGGTTGAGTTTTACACCAATCCCGTTTTAGGTATTTGCGCTCAGTGATATGCAATGCCTCCTGACTAGATTCTAGCACCTCTTCTGCAGGCATGGAAGTGCCTTTTCCTCGTTCTCGATGCCTAGAACCTGACTGCTGCTGTGTCTGTATTTGCTCTGAATCATTGGGCTGATCTTTGTCAGGAGGAGGGATAGCACCTTGAGATCCACGATTCCTCTTTCTCCCTTCCGCTGTCGGTAGCAGAAATCCCATCAGAAGAAACACAGCACCAATGGCGTACAGTGTGCGGACCATCCTATATGGAGGAAGTTGAGGGAATAAAGCACAGTTGTGGATTTCAGTTATCAACAGAAGCCAGGTATGCAGTATATTTTCAGTTTCATAAAAGAAGTGTGGGGGTGTGCAAACACACATTTACGAAAGATAAGCATTCACTTTTACCAACTGGAAAGCAATTTCCAAATTACCTAGTGATAAAAGCTTTCATATACAGCGATTGAAAGTCAATCTAAAAGTAAGTCTGAAGAGGAATTTATTTTGTGTAGCATGCATCTTTTTGCATCTCTTTTCTCCATGTATACTACCCTAGTTAAGAGTTTTCATTCTCTTCTTATACCTCATTGACATTAGGAAGATTACTCCTGACTTAATACTGGTGGAAGAACAGATTTTGTGCTACACAAGGATTTGCATGACACAGCTATCTACAATACCAGAGAACTAAGCTCTTTGACTCAGGAGATCTAGTCTAGCTATGTGTTCCCAAGTCAGTTTCAGGAATTTTGTACAGCTTCTTGCACAATATACATCCAAAAGATAATGTGCATGCTATATCAACCTGTTGTCTGAATTTCAGCATCCCAAACTCAGTCATGCTGCACATGTGAAATGGTCCAATGTGTCTGAGTGTAATGCTGCTTAAGGTAAGAGATATGCAACAAGACATGCAACTAACATTGAAGAATACATAGGTGTATGTTAAAAGAGATGCATCTGTCATTTCAAATTACACAAATTCTCTCACATTACACTGAATCTTTGACAGAAATTATACAAATGTAGTCACAGTGTTACGAATTTTTCAGATCTCTGAATTTTATTCATTTGATACAGCAATATATTGAAAGGAATATATGAGGACAACAGAATTCTATATACAACACTAAATATCATGTAGTTTAAAAAACCCACTCTGAGAAGTGCAGAAAGTGGAGACTATAAGGTTCATAAAACTGGACCCCTGCTCCAAACCTGATTAATAGCATAAGAACAGCCTTCCTTTTCTCTCTTATTCCACCATTTCTGCTGCTTCCCAGAACTCTGAGTTCTTTTGGCTGCTCAGGTAGACATCAACCAGCCAGAAAACTCATCACCTGCCACACTTTTCCCCCTTCCAGGGGTTGTGGCGAGCAAGACAAACAGATCAGGCAAAAATACTCACAGGGGACCCTCCCAGTGGGAGCTTGGAAGAAGCCACCAGAAAAGAGTGATTGCTTGCAAAAAAAAAATGTAAAAAAAGACCTGCCAACAGGCACATGCATTAAAAAGGGAAGAATTGTGAAAAATATACATACATAGAACCAACCAACCAAACAAACAAACCCCAAACAACTTGGGTAGTTTGGGATGTCTTCTACCTGCTTGGAGTACTGCAGCTGTATCCCTTATTTGGCTCGTTTTGTCAGTAAGGGGGAAAATAGTGTTTGAACTGAAGAGTCCTGCTTGTGCTACTATTCAAGAAATATGGGAAACCGAGGGTACCATACTGGATGGCTTTACCCGCTCTTCTCAAGACCACACAACTAGGCAGGAAAGCAGCCAAATGCCGATGCTGTAAGGGCCACCTAGAGACTCAGCAGAGGCTCAGGGTAAGTACTATTTGCTATAAAAGATATCTGTTAATTTCTCAATTACTAGTCTTTCCAGTCACATGGAGAAAATAAGTGTTAGATTATGCTGTTCAAAAAGCATTTCTTACCAAATGGACTGGGAAAAGCATTACTGGAGTGGAAGAGTATCATAGGGAGTTTCCAACGTATTCAGGGATCTGCTTGTGGATTTAATATTTTTAGTGTTTGTCTACAGATTGTTAGAGCATCTAGATTTTATAATATGCACAATAAATATGTGCTTTTGATTTATTCATTTATGTTTCCGTACCAGTATGTCCTATGTTTGTCAGAAACGTCAGGTTTCAAGCAAAGGGCGCAAGAATGACACTGTCGCCGAATTCAAAGGACGACTTGGAAGGGCTGCTTTTAATATCTAAATGAAACATGCAGTTCTAATAACCTTCAGGCTCTGAAATAGAACAACAACAACAACAAGTTGGGAATTCTAATAGAAGACTAGTGCAGCATAATTTCAAGTGTCAGCTTAGACTTCACATTTGCTTTCTTTCCTTATTTCTACTGCAACCTGAATGTTATTTCAACATGCTTCTTTTGAAATTTAATTTTTCCCTAAAAAAAAAAAAAGTTATTGTATGCAATTGAAAATAGATTGCTAGTTTATAAGCAGTGCCAGCAAGCTTCAGGTGTTTGCTTAGTGTCCCATAACAGAGTTGAAGTTCCACCAACAAACATTTTCTTGGACTACTTTTATTTCTATAACTGATGACCTCCACATTGTTTCATCTTTCTTTCTCTCCCCCCTGCCATAAACGCACAATTGATGACAGAGTAAGGTCTAATCATGGGAAAACAAGGTGTATTTTAAGATGGGAATTTAGAGGAAATTTGATGATAATGTTTACTGTTGTAATATCTGTCTCACAGATTGATGCATGATTAATAAGCATGTGCTTAACCCTAAGGAAATGCAAGCATGTGTTTCAGTATAATCCTAAATTTCAGGAAGCAATTTTTCACTGTGTTGGTTTCCAGCCTTAAATGTGGAAGCTATATCACATGCTCATTAAAGAGACTGTGATTCAAATGGAAATTAGCAACTCAGCAAAAAAATTCATTATGGCTCCTTCCAAAGCACACATCTAAAAGTACAAATAATCCAATCATTTAGGGATCAATACAGCTTAAACATAGACCCATCAAAAAAGCTGTGTGAACTTCAAGAACCCCACAGCAGCTCAAGAAGGACCTTCTTTTTATAGAGGCTTATTAAACATTTATTTACAAGAAAAAAAAGGATCATTTAAAAAAAATACAAAATACAAAGGAGAATGAGGGGCTATGCCTCAGCAAGGAAAGCAACCACTCTGCACCACCTCTGGTCCCAAGGCAAGCCATTTGCTTGGGAGAGGAGACAACACTTCTGTTTGCTTACGTTAGAAACTAGAGTGGCCCATCCATCTATGAATTATTTTTTTATTACTAAAAAAAAAAAAACATAGAATGCAGAAGAGTACAGGTAGGTAAATCAGTGTTACCATACCCAGAGCTCTACCAAAAAGAAATCTCTCCCTAGCATAATGTTTTTTTTTTCCTTGTCACAATCATAACTCTGCAGAAGTAATAACTCTGGAGCTTGGGTAAGAGCTGTGAGGAATCAGATTTCTGCAAAATTTTCAGTACCTGATACTGGCTGTTACACTAGCATAGCCAGAAATCCTTTTGAGGGTTCTTTTCAGAGGCGTTCGAACAAATAGATGACTATAACCAAAATGATCAATTCCCACTTACTTTGTTCAGAAGAGATCTGACAGATGAATATTTATTTTTTTAAATAACAAAATACTTCAAAAATCTATTTTTTCTATATTTCACTGCTAAGATGAATTCTACTGTTCATCTGAAAGTTCTTAGTCCTAAAGCCAAAAGTTTCATTGCTGACTTCAAACAGGAGCAGAATTGGGCCCTAACATTCATATTACCTCATATGTGGTTTATCTAGAGCCTGGGATCTCATCATCTAAAACAGATTAGAAATCTGGTGGATTAATACTAGGAACTGTTTCTAGAGAAGTGTAAATGCTTTCAGATTAATTATTTCATACAATCAAGCTATATTTTCTTCATTGATACATTTTCTGCTATAAATTAAGGATCACCATGTGATAGTTCATAAGCAGAATTTCCCTGTGAGTTCCCAGGCAGAGTTAAAAAGTTATTAGTAGAAGTTTTAGCACACAGCAACTTGTTCAAAAGAACTGGATGGAATCCTGGTTCTGTTGAAATATACAGCAAAATTCTCATAGACGTCAGCAGGATTGTAATTTCATCTGTGAACCATATTTGCTCATGCACTTCACAGAAAACATGAAGAATAATCTGACAAAGACCTAAAAAAAAGACATATATTTGGTGGGCTTCAAATACCAGCCAAAGAAAGAGGCAAAACACAACCCTTGGACTACTGAGAAAATTGAAGTGGTTTATGTCCCAAAGGATCAGAATAATTTTATGCCTGGCTTATTATATATGAATTACAGAAATAGTCTTATGTAATGTTTTCATAGTTTTCAAGGATCTGTATTTTTAAATATGCAAAAAGGCATGGCAACTGCAGCTCCAAGAGAACCTTTTCTTCTTTTCCCTGAGATCAAGACAGCAAAACAAACATCTCTGGTAGAATCTGGAGACGTTGACATTTCAGCTTATTTCTTCTTACAAGCCGCGGAGATGCTTTTTTTTTTTTTTTTTTTTTTTTTTATAAACAAAAACAAAAAACAAAAAAAAAGAAAAAAAGGAGGAAAAAAAAAAAAGAAAAAGAACTTTGAAACTCCCCTTTCCAAAGGTATTGCTCTGTAGGACATTCTAGGGACCACACGGAAGGCGAACATCATGGTGGGCATGGCTGATAGCAAACCCGAAATACACTCTCCTGCCGTGAAGCCTGACAGCTCCGCTCACCAGAGCTAAGCTCCTTCCAGGCGGATTTGCTCGCAGCGCCCTGGGGCCCACCTGGACTGTTTCTCCTGCTCACAGCCACGCGTGCTGAAAGGAAAAAGTCTTCAGGAGAAGCTACATGTCTCTGGGTGACATCGCCAAAAGCAGAACTGAATGCTTTAGCACAGATTGGGCCCGAAACAGAAAGAGGAGCAGAAAACTACTGGAACTGACTCCCTTTAAATCCGACAAGCAAGCCTCCGCGCCCTCTGGCCAGTCACTTCGGGGTTCCCGCACAGTGAGGACGGGCAAGAGGCGAGCGGCTGCTCTCCCTCTCCCCGGGCCGGGCTCAGAGCGGCTGCGGGCGGGGGGGCCCTGGCGCTGCATCCTAACAGCTCCGTGCCTCTCACCGAAGGGGTGATTAAACACTTTCCAGCTAGCAGGGCGAGCCCAACGCACGTTGGTGCTGTGAAAAAGGGGTCTCCCCAGCATTGGGTCTCAGTCTCTATATGCTAAACGGGCTTCACTAGCGAGACTTTCACTGAGAGGAGCCACGAGAGGGACACCAGGAGCGAAGCCGCTGCAGACGGCCGTCACGGCTCAGGACAGCGGCTTGGCCACCTCGGCCCCGCACCGGGCAGGATGACCCCGCCAGGTACTGGACGGTGCCTCCGCACCGCCCACCAACCGAGGTAAGACGGGACTGTCGCTGAGCGCAGTGGATACGCCGTCTGAGAGGAGAAGCCTTCGGCTCTGTTTGGCGTTCTCATCTTAGGCGGGAGCGGCTCGGCCCGGCTAACAGCGGTCTCTTTTTGCGGCGGCTGGAGACACCATCCGGGTCTCCACCCGGGAAGCGGTCACTGTCTGGGCTTACCCAGAGGAGGACGAGCTCCGTGGCGGTGACTCCCGAGCCGTCAAAGAATGGCATTAAAATGGACAAGGAGAGTGAGCAAGAATCCTCCCGAAAGGAAAAACCCAGCGCCAGGTCAGCCCGGGGCCGAGAGGAGCGGGGCCGCATCAGGCCGGCGCACTGCGGAGAGGGCTCCCGCCTCTCTGGCCAGGCCGAGGTGAGCATGGGCCCTGTCAGCATGGGGAGGGGGAGCGGGGGTCGACGGATACCCAGGGCCGTCTGCGCGGCAAAACGCCTCTGACTCCGAGTCAGGTGGGAGAGCAGGGCGGGGAGGTAGCGGAGGGCAAAGAGGATAGATGCCGAGTTCTGCTGTGGGTGCCCTGTCCGTCCTGCCCGACGGCGCCCCAGGATAAGCAGTGCTCGCGCGCTGCCGGTGCAGACCCTTCTTCGTTTGCAGGCCCTTCGCGACCCGTCGCCCGACCCCACCGGCACACACGGAGTCCCCCGGAAGGCACAGCCCCAGAGGGGATCTCTTGTAGGCCCAGGGCACGTTCTCCGGGAGAACCAGAGGTTTGCAAAGGTGCCCGAGGCAGAGCCGGAGGCTGAGAGGTCTCGTGGAGGCAGCCCGGCAGGACGGGGCGGGAGGCAGCTGTGCCGGCACATGGGGATATGTCCCCGCCCCGCTCCGCGAAGAGGCCGGGCCGTGATTTTGCCGTGTGTCGGGTGGGCGCCGAATCCAATTTGTCGGGAGCGATGCTGTAGGCGGAGATGAGAGGCAGAGCTAACAGGGTCTTTTGCAATCCCTGTGCTTGTCAGGGGACAGGGATGTAACGGCGCCCTAATCCCCAGCACTGCAGAGGAAATGTCGGTGTCCGCCTTGTACCCGCGGACGGGAGGGACGAGTGTCACCCTCTGCAAAGCCGAGGGGGGGCCCAGAGTTTTGCTAGGCACCGACGAACGCTCCCTCCCCGAAGGCAGGAGAGATTAGAATTCTGCCTCTCACAGAGACCGGCCGAGCTCCGCAGCTGCCGACCTCGTTTGCGGCCCCGATTGCTCTCCCTCTGTGCGTGCGCGCAGCGCAGCGCGTCCCAGCTCACCTGCGCAGCGGCGGGGTCTCCGCGGCGGCTGCTCCTCAGTGGGGCTCGGGGCTCTGTGGGGCTCTGTCCGGCAGGTCACTAGGCGGAGAGGGTGGCGTGGGAGCCCGAAGCTGCCCGGGAGTCCATAGAGAGAGAGTCTCGGATCCCGCCTACAAATTGCAGCAGCGCCGAGCTGTCTCCCATTTAAATGTCTGCCAGCTGAGATCTGCTCTCCAAGCCCCTCCAGATCATTGGACAAGCGCCTCCAAAGCCCGTGTTATCCGCCCCCTTTAACACTTCCATAAACCTCCACCAGGGAAAGCTTTCAGTCATCCAGATAAACACTCGACTGCTTTACTCTCTTAAGAGAATCGGTGCTAAAGGTCACCACCCCGAGGAATTGTTCCTGGAATGCACAGAAAATTCACATTTTCCATCCTCATTAAAGTATGACATCTGAGTTAAATCCCCCCCCCCCCAAGCTCCCCGCCTCCGCTGCCCTTCTGCACACACTGCGGGGCCGGGGCTGAGCTGCTGGGCGCTTTCCTACCCGAGTGCCGGCCAGACGAGCGGCGGTACTGTGGGGAGCCCTTCACCGGCCCGCCGGGGCCAGGAGGGAGGCAGCCAGCTCTCCGACCGTCCCTGGTACCAATTTGCATTGATGGGCTTTGCCCTCTGCAAATATGACGGGAGTTACGTATCTTTGGCAAAACCCCCTCAAACCTGTGTGTATGTGTGCGCGCGGGGATGTGTGGGGACTGGTGTCAAACCATGGCTCCCGGTCAGCAGCCGAGCTCATAGCTCTTCATCAGTGAGAGGGTTTCATTTATTTATGTTATTTTTATTTATTTATTTTTTGTCCCACAAGAGGCGGGACACCTCCGGTGGCTTCTTCCCCTCCCCCCCCTGCGTCTCTCCTAGGGCTCGGGCTCCTCAGGCATCCCGCGGTGGGCAGGACTGCGAAAGAGCGGCACGTCCCGCCTGGGCTGAAAGCGGAGGCTGCCGAAGCTGTCCTACCGTCGAGGTGGCGGCGGGGGCAGCTCAGCGCCGCTTGGCAGCCCTGGGCAAGGCGAACGCGGTTCCCAGGCCAGCTTCCCCAGGGATCCCAGGGAATTAGACAAAGATCGGCAGGGATTGAGCGTCGTTGCTTACCAAGCAATTTGGATGCGCGAGCTGCGGCAGCCTCTCCTCTCTGCACTGCGGTTGGCCGAACCTTACTTACTTCGAGTCTGCGGGGTGAGGGGCACTCGCAACAGCGCGGTGTTACCCGCCCGCTCCGGCACCAGCGCTCGTCTTCCACGGGCTTTTTACCACGGAGGGCGGCAGCGCTACCGGGAGTCGCTGCTAACGGGAGCAAGCGTCTGAACTACGGGTTGACCTTTAGGCTTGCTAATTAAATGGAGCCGTTTGTCAGCTGCCGCTTCCAGTGGTGGGCATTAGCTCATGCGGAGCAGAGCGAGGCAAAGCGGAGCGTCCTGCCGCTTTACTGCGAGCAGATCTCGCCTTACCGTCCGGCAGGAATTGCTGTCTGCGAGGGAAGCCAGCCCTGCACCTCCGCATCCCAGCACTGACAGTCAGCACGCACTCAGGGCCTCAAGGGGCCCGATCTCATCTGACAAATAGGGATTTTTATTGTCCCTGTTTTTTCAGATGGGAAGATGAATTAAAATGAAAGCATCGGCTACATTAGGGGTACCAGGGGTAGGCAAGATGCCAGGTTTCAGACTTGTCACAGTATTTAGCAGAAAGCTGTACTTTGCTAGGGCCAGAGCACGGCTCCACTTGGTGCCAGTTATGTAGGTGAGTGCTCAGAGAGGTAGTAAATCAGGCTTGTTGCTGAAATTCTCATACACATTTAGCAATAGCTTGTTAAAAAACAATCACCTCAGTCACAGGGCAACCAACCATAGTGCAGTGGTAGGTGGCAGCGTGAGAGAGAAAATGCATTCATGTTCGGGGGCCACTGAAATTTAAATACAATGAAGGGGTGAAGGATTATTGGCAAAGAATCACAGCAAATGACATCTAGATGGATGGAAGGAGAGGCCTAAGGTTTTTTAAAGATTTTTTGTTATTTTACTCAAAAACCAGTGCTACTAAAATCAGTAGATGTTTTTAATTAACTGGGGTCCTTTCTCTGTGAATCCAAAGAAAAGGTTGCAATTCCCACCTCTCAGTATGTTAAAAGATTTTATGCTTCTTTCCTTTTTCTTCTGTTAAGTAGCTGTACAGATGCATAGGGAAGAGGTCTACTCACCTCTCTCCTGCCCTGATTGCTCTCTCTGGCTCTGGTTGCCTGCTCTAGGGCCAGCCTGGATAGCTGGGGAGCTGCTCTGCCACCCCTTCTCCAGGGCCATAGTCCAGTGTTAGACGGGTGCTGGAGGAAGTGGTTTCTGTGCTTGCCCTGAGCTCCCGCTGGTGTGTGATGATGGCACTGACGCTGAATGCACTTCCAGGCATTGCTGCAGGCAAGCTGCCTCTCTGCTATACTTTTCTGGCATGTAATTTACATGCCACTCTGGCATTGACTTTCCTAGATGATGATTCTTCTGGGCATCTATTGCAGAGCAAATATCTCCACTTATTGCCCTACTGCACTCAAGCATCTAGCCGGAGTCCCTGATCTGGAATAGATCTCACTCCAACTTAAAGCAAACTAAGAAACCCTTTAGGAAGCATCTTCTGGACTGGAAGATGTGTTCCCTCCTTAAGATCTGTCTTCATTTCTTGCAGTTGAGTGTTCGGTGCCATATTTTCCCATCTGTTGTCTTTTACGGAGCTTAATCCACACAGTGTTTCGAGTAGGCACTAGCATCTTGAGTCCAGCAAGACAATTTTCCAGATTTCCCTGATGGTTGGAATGTAGGATTATTCCTGTAAGCGTTTGCCTGCTCATTCAGAAAAATAAAGCGGTTGGCTACCAATAGGGTAAATAATTGTAGCTGTACCTGCTTCCTTGGATTGCATGAAGGTAGAAATAAATTAATAAAAAAAAAATAAAAAAAAAAAAGTCTTCTCAAAAAAGAAGAAACGTGTCTATTTTTATTTCCTTTTATTTGTGGTTGTGGAGGTGGGGAAAAAAAACCATGTCTTTCTGAATTGTTCTTTTAACATCAGGTATCCAGAAGTTAATTTCCAGCTTGGAAGTTTGTATTCCTTTACCATTAGATACTTTAACAAAACAGTCCCAAATTTTACTCCAAAATTTCAGTAATGCTGATCAGATCCCAACACAAGGCAAGGTTCTGGTATCTTCTGGCTTGCACCTTACTCACACTCAAAATTCTGTTGATGCTTGTCAGTGCTGCTAATTGGAGCTGGAATACTGGTTGTCTGCATATTTTTGTGGCATAGGTTTGAGATGAAGTGCTTCAATGTCATGGGGCAGTAGTGGCATGTACTATGAACCTGGCTGGATTTTAACTGCTGCTTGCTATTGTTTTGCTGGCTTTTTAAGTTTTGGGTTTGGTTTTTCTTTTCTTTTTTTTATTTTCCTCTTCCCTTTCTTGCTGGTTTTCACTGTGTGATTTGTTCTTTGTTTTAGTGGAACAGTAAGAATTGTTTTAAACTTAAAAGAAGTGCTGTACTTAATTCTTGCCGAGAAAAATGTTACTGGGCTGAGCTCCTGTCTGCTACTGCTAACTTTGAGCGCCTCTCAGTATATCCTCCCTGCCAGGACAATTGGCGTCTTACTAAAAGCCTTTGCAAAGAAGCCAAAGACTGACAGGGGCCAGATCCTCTTCTTGAGCAAATTAGAATAGCTTATAATAACTTCAGGGAGATGTAACTGATTTATGCCATCTTGAGAATCTGGCCCTAATATACCTGGAAATGTGACATCTCTCACTCCTAGACATGCTCCTCCAGGTCAGAAGTAAGGCAAGCTGTCCAGGAGAGAGAGGGCACATCTAAACTGCTTTACTTGGTATTTTAAACTGTTCTGCTAAGGAGAGAAAGGAGCTTACTTTACAGGGCTATGAATCTGGCACTAATTTATGGAGGAAAAACTAAAAGGATACATAAAACTCAGCAGTTGATGACAAAATCTCTAATGTTTTCAGTGCTTTTTGTATGACAGCATCTTGAGATATTTCCTTTCTGTTGGTAACATTCAAGAAGAGTAATCTCAAGCCATTTTATTCACATATTTTAAAACAGAAAATATTAATGTGTGCACTACTTACTACTCCCTACTCACCTACCTACCTACCTGTGTGCTTCAACTTCTTGTTAATACAGAGGTAGTGATGTTTTGCAGTACTTTTTGCCCTTTAAAATTCTAGTGGTGCTTGTGAAAAACTTGTGAAAATAAAGGAGTGTAGTGTTAAGATAGAATTTGTTTCACCAATAAAACCATAACTTTCTTACTGGGCTTGTAATAAGGCTGGAAGCAAGCACTGACTTCCACTGTAGTTTGCTGCTCACCACCTGTTATCCTAGGGGATATTCGAAGCTGTACAGTAGAGGTGTGAGGCGATGAATTTTGGCACAGTTGTTAGCTGATGCCACAAAGGATGTGTGTGTTGCAGAGATGTTTGGTTTCAGAAATTAATTTTGCAGGACATGCACTCAGAGAAGGATATCTTTGTGTTATGGGCATTGTCAAGCTTCTTGGGGTGTACGTGGCTGATCTTCCTGACTTGATGAGCAAGACAAGCAGTATCTCAGGAGTAATTAATACTTGGAGCATAAGCAAGATCATGTCTAGTGTGTGTTGGTTGGGCCAGCCCACTATTATATTCTTACCCAGGTGCAGAAGCTTCTTTGCTTTACATGGGATAAGGACCCCAAGTTTTGCCATAGAAAAAAAGTGATACTCAAAGAATCCAGTTTCCTGTGAGTTTCGGATATGTCCAAAAGTAATAGGTAAAATGCCGTATGATAAACCAAGTAGGAAAAGGATTTTTCACTTTTTATTTGAAACCTAAGTAGGTAGACATAATTATAAGTGGCATAAGATGAAGGAAGGAGATGTTGTGGGCTTTGGTTTCAAGATGCTCTATTAATGTGACCTCCCTGTAGTTCTCACTGAAATACTCCACTCTTGATTCTGTTATAGACTATTGTATGAAAAAAAAACAACTCATTTAAATAGCTTTGTACTTCATATCAAGCAGTATAAAGCAATACCAGAAAAGGCTGAGGTTAGCCTGAATTGAGTTAAATTTATTGTAAAATCTACTAGAAAAATCAAGCTTAAGGCTGTGCTTCATATTAAAAAATTCTGGTTAATTAAATAATTTAAATCTTTCTCTTATTTGAGTTTTAGAATTAATGTCTGTGTGATGGAGGCCCCACCCCACGGAGTGACAAGAAAAAACTTGGATAATGTTGTAGTTAGTGGAAAACTAGTATTTTAGATTTAGGGTGATGGAATATCAACATTTGAATATATAGATTTCCATCAGCTGAATAAGGGAAATTTGAAATTGAAAATTGCATAAGAGAAAATATTTATCTTCGGGTTGGGTTTGGTTTTGAAAATGGAATATTTTTATTTTTTCAATTTCAAAATATTACTTCATCTAGGGGTAATTTGCCAATATTCAGAAATAGGACATTGGAAATCAGAAGAATAAATAAGTTCAAGATGAAAGCTTTAAGCATGTAAATACACTGAAAATCTGGGATCCCACTCTGAAAAGTATGGTGTCCTAGTACGTCTGCAAAGATTTCTCATTTAGCGTCTGCAAATATTTCTCATTTAGCATCTGCTACATGAAGAATCAGGTTTTGGGCTTGTAATGATCTCTGCAACTAGGAGCCGTGGTCACCCACCAGCATTCCACTCTGCTGTGTGCTGCAGACATAGAACAAAAAAAATATGCTTTCTGGCTTCAAAACACCTACATATATAATACCATCCATATGTGACTATTTTTCAGAAGTGATTTAGAAAAGCTTATTTTATCAGGATGAAATTTGACTGCTGGACAAATATAAACTTTTATGCCAAATAAGGAAATATCATTTGTCAAGCTAACCTTTTGATAACTCTTTTTACAATTTTTTTCTATGCATCATATGTATTTGATGGCTATAGAAGAATTTGCCAAGAAAATGAAAGGCATAAAATACCCATGAAAAATTCCTCTGCCCTCACGCATTTGCTTTTCTTTTTGTTTGTGTGTCATGAAGCTGTAGGAGGTGCTTGCTGACATGGTTTGCTTTCAGGGCAGGTCTGGAGCGCTGCTATACAAGTGACTCAGCCAAGAAAACTGAGTTTGTATGAGCATAAGAAGCCCTTATAGAAAGAAGTCATAACTGGTTATTAGGAAAGGAGGCATCTAAAGAGCTCAATGTGTTATTCACTTACTTACATATTTCACTCCAGGGATATGACAGTTACAAAATACAGTTTTGAGTTATGCTGTAAGACTAAGAAACTGCCTTCCTGCACCTTACTGCATTCCAACATCTTAGGTTGCACACACTTTTAAGACATGTACAGATATCTTATACACTGTTCTGGAAAAAAATTGTCCCTTTCAATCCTCTCTTGCTATGATGAAAGGTGGTTTGTTGTGCAACTTGTAACTCAGGCTGTTACCTGGAAGAAGACTGCTTTCTCCTCCTTGCTGTATGGGGGGTTTTGTGCCATGCCAGTACAGTGTACAATTGCAGCCAGGCAGGCAAAGTAGATAGCTGGGAGTTAAGAAGTCTAGGCTTTTTTTCCTGACTATGTCTGCAGGGAAAGAAAAGAAAGGAATGAGAGAGGCAGTAGAACTATTTTATTATGTAAGAAGATTTGCAAGGCTTCTGTTTTGATTTGGTTGGTGATTTTCATCTCATTGCTCTCTTTTCAAAATTGAAATCTTACCTGTTCTTTTTGGTTTTGTTTTTTTTTTCCTGGCAATATCTAGGTAAAGAAATGGAATACCAGATAGCTTTGCAGAAACGAAAGAGCTGAAGCCCATTTTCGGCTGAGACAAAAACTTAGCTAGATTGTGTAGAACTTCTGCGTTTTATCTTTGAAATCCAGTGTCACAAAAATGGCTGCTGTGTTACAGAAAGGAAAGAAGTTTATTAAACAGTTGTACAGCTGCAGCATCAGTTAGTCCACTTTTGGGGGCAAATATTAATGCAGGTGGGAAGAAACAGAACACTTCCTCACTTTCATTTTATATTCTATGTCAAGAAGAACATGTGTAAGAGGCACAAGTGCACTCACTCCTTACCTTCATCCTTCATCCTGCTTTACATACCCCAATTTTCTCTTTCTCCATTTCTCCCTCTATAAAACTGCAACAATGACCAGTTCTCAAAGAGGCCAAGATAATTTTGCACTAAATCCTTAAAGCTGGTGTGGTACCAAACTTTCCCTTAAATAAGCAGTTAGTAAGAGAAGCAGCGAGTTTGATTTAATCTGGAAAGAGAAATAATATTTTTTTAACTTCCACCTATTTTGTGCCTACGTGCTTGAATGCACTCATTTTAAAATTTCTAAAAGCTTTTAATGGGGAAGAAGGCCTTTTAGCTTTTAAGAAAAAAAAAAGAAAAAAGTAGATTTCCAGTGAATAAGCCAAGTTTTCACTGTTGTGGACAGGATAATCTAAAGGCAGGCAAAGGAGTGTTTAACAAGTTGTGGTTATCTAAAATAACTGCTAAAGATAAGGCCTCAATTTAGCAGTCTTTGTTGATTTGAATAGTATTTTATCTATATAAATAAATGCAAACGGATAGTTGAGGGCTTTGTTAAAAAAGGTGGATCTGTGCTCATGCTTCATTTTTTTGTGAAACTTAGATTCGGACCCAAATCCTGCAGGGGTTTGCCAGATGCTTGACTTTGTTTTCAGTGGGATTACTTGGACTGTATAAAATGAAGTGCACAAAACAATCCAAGAAGCTTGAGCCAGGGAAGCCTTTCTAATAGACCCCCAAATAATTTATATATACACCTTTCCCCCGTTAAAGGGCATTCTGGTTGATGTGCGTATTAGAATGCTAAACTTTATGAACTTAAGAATTAAAAGTACAATATAATACTAATAAAGTATAAAAATAGTCTGTTTTTTATCTGTATAGTTACCAAAAATCTACTCTTTCAAAAATTGCCAAAAAAAAATCACTTCTGGGAAACTACACAAGCGAGCCTAGGGCCAAATCTTGTCTTGATATTTCCAACAACTGTTCTGTTTTCCTTCTTCTGTTTCCTTGTCAAAAGTCTCCTGTTTAGCCTGTTTTGGCCAAGGGCAGTTTGATATTTATTCATTGATCTTTCCTTTTATTACAGTATCTTGAATTCTAATTAGCATTTTTCAAGCCCTTTTACTTTATTCTTCAAACATAGAACAGGCATCACTCCCCTCTTTCTGTGAAACACTTCAGACCCATGGCAGAGCTGTCATCTCGGCATTCTGGGACTAACCATGCAGTTCACCAATTCTCCATTAGCTGCTTTCATTGACAGTTTGATTAAATGACTTTTTAATTTTGTTTCCTCCCATAAATAACATGCAACTCAAAGTGCCTGGAAAAGTGTAAAATCACTTGATGTTAGGAGTGGTTCTGTAAATATGCTTAGGAGCAATTGTCTAGGTGCTTGTAACTAAGCAGGCACCAAATACTTGGAGGTTTTGGATGTACTTTTAAAAAGTCTATAAATGTAAACAGTTTCCTCTCCCCTCCCCAGGAATTCTTAATGCACAAAAGACGTAAGCAAAGAAGTTAAATCACAAGTAATCAGCTCAGTTACACTTCAGAGCAGACTGTGGTAGGACTTTTTGGTTCTCAACCAGAGGGAATTAGACTCCTTGCAAAGAAGGTAGTGTTATTTCTTGTCAGGGTTTCAAAATGAACATATATATATGAAAAAAAAAACAAACAACAAACCAATTCTTCAAAAAAGCAAACACCAATTTTTCCTTTTGAAAAATTTAATTGAACATTTAGAGGAGAGAATCCTTGAGAGGTGACATCACCAAAAGCTACCAGACACATTTTAAAAAAAATCATTGTATCTATTTCATCTTCTGATCTGAGCAAAGAGAAAACAGAAATTAACAGGATATTTCCCTGTGTTGTGAGGCAAAGAAGAAATCCTCCTTTTCAATATAGTAAATTCTTGGATTCAGAGTTTATGACTTCTTTTGTCTATGCCTTTGCTATAGGCTGAAGCTTTTGCATTGACAAAGCTATCATGGTGTAAAAATGTATTAAAGACAAACCACAGTGGTTTTAATCTTGATGTAATTACTTGAGATAAATCCAGGTGAGGGCACAGGCTAGCTGGAGGTACAAAGCATTTTTCTATCCAATGGAAGTAGGATGATTTGTTTAGAAAGCCTTTGGTGGAAGTGACTACTGCAATCAGGTATAACAAAACCTCCTTCCTAGACAGATAAGCACCATAACCATACATGACTTCTTTGTTTCTAATTTAGAGAAGTTTATAAGACCAAGCATTTGTATGGTTTAGTACCTCCAATCAAATTGGTTTGGTTTGGTTTCTTTTTATCGTTGGGGCTTAGTTTGGTTTTGGTATCCAGATTCCTTTTGCTTTTATACTACCGCCAGCTTCTGCAAAAGCTTTGACAACCCCTTCAGTATTTGGCCATGAATATTTTAATGGGGAGAATTCCACCTGAAATCACCTTGAAAAAAATTATTACTGCTGGTGTGGAGGCAAAGATTGTATATTAGCTTCAATGCTGAAAATGCTTGTATGGACATGCTTTGCTACAAGGAGATGTCCTGTTAGCAACACTAACTGTGTCTCTTAGTATCACTGGAGCTCTTGGTCAGATTCCAAGATCAAATTTATCACTGTGATGCTAATAGTGAGTAAGGAAGTGGGCTTTTTAAATACTTCCTTTTCAACAGATGCAAAATGTTATGAAGATATTTTTAAATTTACTAGAATAAAGAATGCACAGTCAAGTAAATGAACTATTCTAATTCCAGTGTCTTGCCAAATGTAACATTCTTCCAATTATTTAAATAGCAGCTAAATGCATCTAAATTTCCTGAAAAAAAAGAACGATACATTAAAAGTGAGTGAAAGAAGGCTGATAATGTTTCAGAAGGCAGAAAAGATTGTGGTGCCTATCTACTCACGGAACACATTGAAGCCTCTATCTCCTGCACCTCCAGGTGTATAGCCTGGAGACATTAAGGCTCATAAGGTCATGAGGCTTTCTTAGCCATGAGTCAAAAGTGCATTTGCATGAGAGGGCTCTGCAACTTCCCTGCTGAAGCTGCTCCACAGTTCTGGTAAACAGTAAAATCAAGATGGGAGCTAAAAGAAGCCATCTACTGGGTAGAACCGAGAAGGATTGTTGGCTTGTTGTCACCAAGCTCTAACACTGCTTTTGCATTTTTATCCAGTGCCTGGATAGCTGCCCAAACATTCCTTGAGGATTAGCTAGAGCCCAGGTGCTCCCCAGTCCTTCCTCATGGTCACCCTGCCCTACTGACCACTAGATTACAAATTTGTGTTCATTCTTGATCCCCTTCTCTGGTGCTGTTAGAGCTTTGATTCTTTTGCCATAGCTCTTCCAGACTTTTTAATTTTTTTTTTTTTTTTAATTAAACTATCTACTTCTACTGTGGTATTTTGTGGAACGCCTGGTCCTGTAGAAATGTCTGATGTGAGTCCTGGAGAGGGACTTTTTACAAGGGCAAGTAATGATAGGACAAGAGGGAATGAGAGGATAGATTTAGAATAGATATTAGGATGAAATTCTTCACTATGAGGGTGGAAGAGATTGTCTAGAGAAGTTGTGGCTGCCTCATCCCTGGATGTGTTCAAGGACAGGTCGAACATGGCTTGAAGCAACCTGATCTATTGGAAGGTGTCCTTACCCATGGCAGGGAGAGTGGAACTAGGGGATCTATAAGGTCCCTTCTTACCCAAACCTTTTTATGATTTTAGAGGCTGTCTATGAAAGTCTTCAAGTTTGCAGATAATTCCTGTCCTTTAAATAGCTCACAGGTTCCTGCTGAGAGCACAAAAACACAGCAGGAAATAGCCAATATGGTTAGAAATTAGAGTATAGCCTCAACTACTAAAGCAGAAAATAGTTAATACATTTTAAACTGAAAGAAATGTATGTCATTCTGACATACTGCTTGCCCATGGCAGGGGGGTTGGAACTAGACAATCTTAAGGTCCTTTCCAGCCCTAACTATTCTATGATTCTATGATTCTATGCTGGATAATTTGCACTCAAGAGAGCTACTGAAAAGAAGTGTTCCAAGATCCCGTAACTTCAGACCATAACCATCTGAAAGGCTGCAGCAAAACTGGAGCCTGTGGGAATAGCAGGAGAAAGCTGTAGGAAATCGGAAGCAGGAAAAACCGTTCTGCTTTTTAAACTGTGTGCACACATTATCTGCACGTGCACAGACTCCCATGGCAGCACAGTTACAGGGTTGTTTGGAAATCTAACTGGTAGCCAGGGTCTGTGGATAAACTATGACAGCAATGCTTATCTATTATAACAATGACTTTTAAAGAACTGACTTAAATCAGTTATGGCTGTTGTTTAAATTGATAAATGGTTTATGCAATAATGGTTTATTAAAAATAGGTTTCTTACTTCAGTTGTAGTAACATAGCTTTAAAGCCCATAAATCTCACCGCCATTGAACTCTATTCAAGTAACTTAAAGTTTTGCAATTGAGTTAGTCACTGGTTGGAGTGTTTGGTTTTTTGTTTTTTTTTTTTTTTTTTTTTTTTTGTTTTGGTTTTTTTTTTTTAAAAAAAGAGAGAGAAAAGGAAAAATTTAACCAGTGGTGAATTATGAGTTCCTCTCAGGTTGACCTGACTTTTCCTGCCATGAGTCTGTTTCGTTCATCTGGAAATACAAAATACCACAGTGTGGCATATGTTAGGATGAGGAATCAGGAACCACATATCCCCATAGGGGCTGTCTCACTTAAATTTCAGCCACTTTTAGAGGACTTTGGAGCATTACAATGTAAATAATGCACTGAAGAACTGCTAGGGATTTTTTTGTTTGTTCGTTTTGTTTCTCAGAATAAAGAATTAATTAAAAGAGGCTAAGACTGAATTCAGCCTCAAAGCCATACATGCCTTCTATGATCTAACAAATATTCAGATGCCTGGACCTAAAAGCCCGTCATCTGTAACAGAGATCTTTGGGGTCTCCCAGGAAAGTTATGTTGCCATGTGGTATTTGGGTTCAGAAAAAAGATCCTGAATAAAAGTAGCCAGTGTTTATACATTTAAAATCAAAGTTTAATGGTCTGTAAATGAAATGGGAGGGAATGAGGGAGAATTTGAGGCTAGCACATTGTTTTTCTTTGTGCTTTCTCCTTTGCCTCACTCAGTTTACAACGAAATTTAGCCACCAACTCCCACCACTGTTTTTCTTGGAGAACATGGTAGGATGAAGAAACACAGTGATTAAATATAAAAGACACCCATGCATTGTAATAGAAGCTGAATTCCATGTATTTTAGTGACAGGAATTATAGAAAAAAATAAAAGGATGTGACTCAGATCTACCTAATCTTTAAAATCTGAACCCATTATCGATTCCTACCATCTCTGATCTCTTACCCACCTCTGCCCCACATATAAAAATAGACTTTGTTAGTCAAACAGGAATTTTTGTTAAACTCTTTTAGTTCCAATTGGTAATGCTGCTGCCATGACACTCACATCATTTAAAGTTCGTTATGCTCCCATGTGTTTAACACATGGCTAGCAGCTCTTCCAACAGTCAGGATCCATGTAATCATAGCAAAGCAGCTAACATCATAAATAAAGCAAACATACTACACACTTCCTTCTCATGGTGAATTAGGATGATGAACTTGAGTTCAATGCCATTTTCACCTAACAACAAAAGGCTTGATTTGATAGACCTGGGCCATGCAGGTAATTGGAAAATAATTCATTTACTGGTTTCATTGTCTCGTATCTGGCAACCCTGTGCCAGTCAGCCGTATTTGTGATTCATGGGGCCCTTCATGATGGCAATTTCACTTTTTTCTTCTACATTTCCTTTTAGGTTTTTTCAGTTTGCATGTACATAGGTCATTGTCAGCAGTGCACTTTTGCTTGTTGTCTTTGCTCATGGTTGGAATCTTATTTGCTCTAGGCACCATAAAAAGGCAGACATTTTAAGGGACACAGCTATGCTTTATTTAAAAAGATGCATTATTTGAGATAATTCCTGAACATGATACTTACTTAAGAGCATTTATGGTAACTGCATGACTTCAAACAAAGCTGAATTTTTAAGTGCATGCATATGTATACATGTGGCAATGGATTCGATATATTCTGTTTGGTTTTGTTGCTGCTGTTGTTTCTCTAAGGCATATCAGGTTGCCATCCTATTTCTATCAATCATGATGGAAATATAATTCAATCCACTAGCCTGAAACTTTGGATTCAGCTGTCTCAAAATTGGAGATAATGTCCTTTGATTCTCTGATTACCTTGATAGTTTCTGACTTGGATTGAGGGGTGCCTGAAGTGTTACCTATAGTGGATATAGCTGTTAAGGCAGTGGCCAGACTCATCTACTCTGTGGGTCACATGAAACTGCACTTTCCCTGTATATTTTAACTTCTCATGTAGTCATGGTAGCATCTTCTGAATCTGCCTATCTTCCCATTCTTCTTCCATACATCTGAGTCAGTGACTTTGGCTGAAAAATTATCTTTCAACGCTTTGTCCTAATGATCCAGACATTCCAGACTTGCATGTAAAAAATACATACTTGCATAAAAAGTCCCAGAGCATGAGTTACAACATTACAAATGAGGTAAGAGTTGTTTTAGTGAGTTTACCAGCAATAAGACCAGAAGATTGCAAGTTTGTTTTGGGTTGGTGTTATGAGCTTGTCCTAATAAATTTAAATATTAAAAAATTAGGTTTTGTACAGCATGAAAATGAAAACAAAGTGTTTTCAACACTTTCACACAGCTACTGGTTAGAGACCTGATTTGAAGGTATGGACTCAAGTTTGTCTTCATCATAAGAAAAAATAGTTGACTTCATCCCCAGCTCCTGACATTTGGAAACAAAAGGGCTTGAGTGTTAACTTTTTCCACAATGTAGCCAAAAACTTAATTGACTTGGTAGCCGTCTTTCTGCCTGTGCTCTTCCTCAGTTTAAGAAATGAAGATACACTTCATCATAGATTATAAAATTAGCTTCAGAACAGCTTTACTTGCAGCCCTGTAAATAACTGTTGGGACTCTGATGTCAGATTCATAGAACTAGTTCCAAGTTTTTTTTTGTTTGCTCGTAAGTTGCTGAATAGATTAGTGGCATGGTTTTGTTAGGTGAATGCAAATGTGTCAATAAAAAGAAGCACATTGCCATTTCCCCTCCTAAATAATTCACTAGGTATTTTTATATTACTTTCTTCTGTGGGCTGACAACTTTATATTCTTTACTACCAAGTTTATTATTAGACTGTATTATCTTTTTAAAAGTGCATGTACATTAGTGTGTATGTATATACACATGCACCTCCACAGTAAGTTTTGTGACACAAAGCAAATCCTATAAACTGCTCAGTTGAACAGGATTTTTTAGTTTAAACTAGGGTCATAAATATTTCTTTACCAGACAAAACCAATGTTGCATGGCAATACACTTTATTTTGCATAGGTTCTTTCAAGCACACTGTGTCTCAAATACGTTAGAGGTAATTAACATACTTGCAGACTTTAAAATAATCCACAAAGGTTTTAATTTAGTGAAAATTCTAAACACAATAGCAATATACATGCTCCTTAATTCACATGCGTCATAAATGTAAAAGAACAATTGCACCTGTAAGAAAGAGCTGAGCAGTCATTTACATTCTTGTAAATATTAGTTTGGTGGAGTAAGCTCTTAATAAGCATTATTAATAATAAGTTGGTATCTTTATTTACTGATTCTGGAAGACCAGTACTGGTCATCGCTGCAATGATTCTCTATAAAAATTCTCTCTATATACATGTGTGGACTGTTGTTGGAGCAGTAGGAGGTACAACTTTGGTGGTTTGCTTGTTTGTCTGTTTGTTTGTTTGTTTTTTAATTAATATGGGATGAGCAATTCCAGTACAGAAAGGCAGCTCTATTATGAAACTGAAATGCTAATAATTAATCTAATTATGGTGTAATAGCTATAATTTATTAAAACTTCACAATATTGTTGTCGAGTCTTCCTCATGAAACACTCAAGGCTGCCTGATGGACTCAGCAGATGGCTGCTCACCGCTACATATTTGATTTCTTCAACAGACAATTCCTGTAAGACGCATCATTATGTGGTACAGGTTTTAAAGACAAAACCACCTCTAAATTTTGTAATTTTTCCTTTGCCTGCTCTATGCAGTGCTATCATAGACAGAAGGGCAGCTCTTCAGGCCCTGCCAGGATCACAGCAGCCAGGATCCTTGTTAAGGTCAGTTTGTTGTGCTGGATTATCACATCTCCATCCAGGGGGTGTAGTGACCTGAAGTGCTTTTAGAAATCAGACATGGGATTTTTGATACTATTAAGCAAGCAATACTTCTTTGCCCCCCCCCCTTTTTAAGCCTCGTGTTCACCGTACACACGTTTTATTGTGTGCTGATCCTTAGTGATAAAAGACAAAATAAATTCCCTTCATGTTTGCATTGTTTTTGTGATTAAAATGGATTTTACTGGAGCTAATAAGGACAGAATATAGCTCAGATTACTTTAAAAGTGTTGGTAAGACAGTTGAGTGCCTGAAAATACACCAGTTTCTTAGGAATGGAAGTCAAGCCTCTGCCCAACTGGAAGCCTTGTGGCAGCATCCAGGGACTGTCTGGAGGGACTAGGTGGAAGGAATGACCATTTTATGGATTCTGGGCCACTGGGCATCAGTAGCTTCTAATTTCAGATTCATGTCACGATATATAGGGATTTTCCTGGCTTTGGAGACAACCTTTGCAACTCTGTAACTCCCAATACCTGTGTGAAGACTAAGCAGAAGTGCAAATAGAAAGAGTAAGGTTAAGAAAGGGAAAGCACAAGTTCTGTCGTGTGAACAGCTGGATTACTCCCATCCCATTCTATGCACTGGAAGCAGAAGGAGCTCTATGATTGACCTAAACTCCTCAATTTTCTGCCATGTGTGAGTATAAACCCGACTGCATTACGTACTATTTAGTTTTCTCTTCCACAACTTTTTTGAAGAGGAAATATGGTGAAAGACACGATAGTTCAGCCTAGAATGATACGGAGTTTTGCAATCTACCCATAAATGACGTGAGAGGACCGACTCTCTGCATACCTAATCTATTACAAATTATTAAATGCTGGGATAGAAAAAGCAGATGCCATACAGTCATATTTGTGCCATCCTGTTAACTTTAATCTTATGTAGCTAGGACGTTGAGTTTCTGCTAGTTTTTCATCTGTTTTTTTTCTAAGGAGTCATCATCATTTTACTGTGTCTGTCTGTAGGATGGGGAAGCAAACTACATTTTTTTCCCATAGATTTGAAGTTCACAGCTGTAAGCGAATACTGTTTTCCATAAGTCCAGTGCCCTATGCACATGGCTTCAAATATTTCATATGCACCCTGGAAATGACAAATTTTAGGTCATTTCATATTCTCACCTTTCAGAACGGGAGAACTCAGTTTTCTGGAATGTAAAAGTTCTTCAACTTCCAAGGGGCAAAAAAAGCAATTTAAGCTTCTCAGAGCAACTTCACAAGCAGAGATAGCTACTGGTGATTAGAGTATCACATATTTTCAGAAGATCATCAATTCTTATCCTTCATATCCTGGATTTAGATTCAGAAGATGTTTGCGTTTATAAGGTTGTGTCAACAAGTGTCTCCATCTTCACTTATGATATCCCAGCGACACATTATTTAAGAACGCTATAGGGCACAAATGCTGCTCTTACTACGACAAAGAACGTGGGGGAGATTAATTTCCACACAACAGTACCACTGATAAGGAAGAAAGATGTGCAAGTGTTCAGGAAAATTGTGGCCATGGAATGATTAAAACTAACAGAAAAATATTCCAGTGGGTAGAGTCAAAAAGCTGTTCTTTAATTTTTAAATTTGCACAGCAATAACAGAGACAAATGAGCCTCTGAAATATTTTGGAAAATGTCACTTTGCAAACCTTGTAGATTGCTTAAATGTTTATTAAAGTGGACCAAAAGCCAAAATTCTCTGGGTAAAATAAATACTTTGTCTTTGCTAAGTAACAATATTTGTGAACAAAACATAAAACTATAATTTTCATGTGTCAAACATAGTAACATTTAAGATTAAATGTTGGAGTCAGACTGGGCATTTTTTTACATCTCCCTATTTACAAGCTGCTCATTAAGACCATTTACCTCACGTTAGCTATTAAAATGACTAACATTCTAAAAGTTTGCTCCATGACTAAAATAAAAACAACAGAAATGTCCTTTACCGTAAATTAACAAAAAGCAGAACCATATTTTTGTTATCTAGGAGAACATACTGTTATAAATACAGCTGTTTTTCATCTACAATTATATAAATAATAAACATGCTGCCATTCACAAAGATTTTAATAGATGATTATATATAAGCAATATTATGATCTAGCAGAGGATGGCATGGGTTTTCATCATTCATTTTTATTGCACTTATTCAGGACCCTTGTCTTCATCTGAAAATTGTGGAACAGACTTCTTTGCTACAACATTATCCAGTCGCTGTCCTTGCAGATATGGGTTCACACTCTGAAAAAGTTTAAAATTATTGATACTTATTAGAAACAGGGAAACATACGAAAGGTAACTAGGATTCATGGATCTATCGGTGTATTTCTTATCTGTCAAATACTTGCACACTGAAGAAAAAAAGCAAATTACTCCCAGGGAGTAAATCTGAAAGTCAATCAATGATTTGTTTTCTAGGATTTTTTTTGTGTGCAAGAATTTAATCCTATCCACTAAAAAGGATACAAGTGAAGGAGAACAACTGAGAAAAAAGGACAGTTTGAATTAAACACTGTCTTTTTGCTCCAATTCTACTTTCCTCAGCTCAGCAGAGAAGCAGCAGCAACAAATCTCACTCCCTAATTCTTGAGGCAGGACGGAACTTGCTTGAAAAGTACAAGTAAGCTTTAGCTTTTTAGGCTCTGATGAATCTTATGCTGGGAGATGAGTTAGATGCCATGATACCATTTCTGACCAAAGTCTCTTCTTTACCCCATCTCTTCTCCAGGAAACCCCTCCTTGCTTCCTCTCTTGATAATGAGATAAAAAAGTGCTGGCACAGAAGCAGAGCCAAGCAAGGTTTTGGCATAGGAAATAGCTCTCATACCACAGCCAGAACAAGCGAAGACTGGAAAGAATATCCTTGGAGAGGGTTTAAGTTCACTTTGCACCATGCAAGCAGCACAATGTGAAACTGAAGATGAACAGATCCTGTCTCAAAACTGTTTGGAGATCATAGTAATGTAGAATGTCTATGTTTGAATTTTATGTGTAGCAATGGAATAAAATGTATTTACTGTAACGGCAAGTATCAAGCAGTTTAGTGGAGCTTCAGAACTAACTTAAATATTATTTATACCCACTTTCTGGCCTGTTACAGTGTCAGTGTAAACCAAATTCAAGTATATACTTTCACAGATATAGACAAAAATTCTAATGTGCTGGGTTTTGATGCCAATAAAAATTGTTTGCTTAAGGACAAACTTTGGAAGAATGCAAATTTTCTTGATTCTTGTCAGGCTAGCTGTATTGCAAATATTACTTAGGATATTTCTGCGCTTCTTTCCCCAAAATGTAGGAATTCAAAACTATGGAACACAAAAAAAAAAAAAAAAAAAATCAAAAAACCCCACAACTTTTAAAATAGCCATGAAATATTTATTTTCAAATATCCTAAGTATTTGTCAAATCTCTGGAAAAGACATGGGCTTTGTCTTGTCTTCAAGCTGAAGACCTCGGGTTTCTGCAGATCTGTAAATCCTATCATTAATACCTAATCATAGCATAGAGCAGCCTTTTTTGCTTGCTTTTGTTGTTTTCTGAGTGCTTTGCTTGCTGCAAGTAAAAACATAAAAATATTAAGAACCAGAAATGAATGTGGAAAAATCTTTGAAAACAAAACACTAATTTAATGCTTTAAATTGTTAAAAATAAGACACATGTAAATGATTTGTTTGTGTTTGTTTAAAGAAGTTCTGTTTCATGTTAATTTAGTGAAATTTGTCTGTTGCATAAACTTCTAGGAATTATTTGAAGATTCTTAGGAAGATGAATTGGTCCTTTTTTTGGAATGGTACTTGCTACTTTTTGAAATAAAGTGGAAGAGAATGAGAATACAGAAAAATTTGAATTCTCAACTGACAAAAGAAAACACATAATAAAATGCAAAATTTTTTGGCCAATTTCACTAAAAAATCTTTAATCCTATACAGCTGTGCTGAATTCAAAGTAACATGATTCCCAAGTACCTGCGTGCTCAGCTCTGAGCCCACGCCAATGTGACTCAGTGATTACAGAAGCACTCTTGTCATGTTTAGGATAATAGATTCTGGACAGGGCTATGCTCATGCATAGACAATTTAACAAGAGGAGAACTGCTAGTTAAATTAGGTTTGCTTGCTGGGCACTGCAAATGCTGCCAAAAAAAAAAAAAAAGACAGTAGCAAACAGTAAATACATACCTTTGCTATATATACTGATCATTGGTGTATATGTACGTTAGTGTGTTTATATACACACAGAATATATGTAGTTTTGTAGACACCGGAAGTGCCTCTGTGACTAGTCTGTATCTATAGTATGGTGTAACAACACAGTTACTTTGTACACATTTACACAGGACTTGCTTTAAGCTAAAATATGGACATTCTGACTCTAAAGACCAATCTGTGACTGGAAGCCCTTCTCCCTAACTTATATCTGTGAAGAAGGGCATGAAGGAGTGGCAGTGACTGCAGAAGGCAGGAGGGGAACCCAGCAACCTTCTTGGTTTCTGAAAAAACACACTCTGATGCTGACAGCTCTCAGTTACCCTTCTGCTGATAAAGTAAAAATTCTGAATTGCTCATTAAAGCATTAGCAAATTGTTACAGTATTACTCTCAAAACAATAAAATACTTTAAAGTATAATGAATTTACTACTGACATGCTTGTGCTAAGAAAATAAATCTGCTGCTGCTCTAATCCTACTCTAACATGCTGCTCTAGCTATTAAATAATCCAAACAACTATTTCCAGAGTAAATTCCACTCACTTTAGAGTGAAAATCAGGTGCCTACTTTTTCCTTTTCTGCTAACAAAACTGAAAATCAAGCATAAGTGGGAATCATATAAAAAGCTAAAGATAGATCATTAATTCACAGTTGAACAGTGTTTATTGCCAGCAGTATGTGAATCAGTACGAAATGAACTCATCTTCTCCCATTCTAGCAAAGACTTTAGGTTTGAGAGTTAAATAAATACTTCAGTTATTTTAAACCAAATTTACTTCATTTACAATATAAACTGTGCTGTCATATTTTGAAAGGCTACTTTCTGGCAGAGAGCTAGGCTTTCTCTTCTTGCAAAAAAAATACATACATATACGTGTGACAAAGCTGAAGACTTGGCTCTGCTTGAGAGTGATTTTTGATAAAAGGAAGGTTGACACTACTAAAAAGAGAGAGACAATAGTGAGGTGGACTGCAGAGAGCTTCTCTGATGCCTGGATTGCCTTCCTTTTTCAGGGGCTGAAAGATGAAAATGCATTCATCTTCGTCTTTCAAGCAAATGGGACACAAAGGTGGGAGTTTAATCTGAGGTAAATCTAAGTACATAAGTGAATCAAATTACATCAGCTAATTAACCAGTCCTACTGTCATTTACACCCAAACCCATATTCACATGCATGGGTAGTGATAATTAATTTTACCAATATTTTAGCAGGAAACTTAAATTATGTTTTAAAGACATTTAAATAATTTGAAATGGTTTTAAGCAAACAGCATAGATTTTAAAACACAGCTAATACAAGTTTTTTAAAATTAACGCTCTGCATTGAAGTGCATCTTGTGAAAGCAACAGGCTATTTAGAAAAATACATCTTGTACTTGGCAGGCAGTCCTGAAGTTTGCTGTAGTAGTTTTAGCACAGAGATTCCCTGACTTTACAGATTATCTGAGGTATAATGCAGAAGTACTAGACTAACTTTTCATTTCAACAGTATGAAATTAATTCTTATTAGCTCTCTAGATGATAAAGGGACTGTAAAGTATTTTGATAGTTACCCTCTTTCTTCTTTTTGGACCACCATTAATCTTCTCAAAGAGTAAGTTCTTGCTCTGGAAGGAGAAGAAATGCAGCCACCAAATTCATTACACTTTTCTTTAAAAATATATAACTTTTGCGGTTAAACATTACCAAGTTTAGGGGAGTGTGCAATTTTATAGTAAAGATAAACCACAAATAAATATTTAGATACTCCTGGTAACATTCTGCAGTTCTTCAGGAGCAGTCACAGTCTTATTGACAATTTAAAAGCCAGTAATTTTCCACTATGTTGCACTATATTATCATCTGTGTTCATGCAGTAAATGCTTCAAGTACATGATGGTATAACAATATTGACTGGATGCTCCCCATCATGTGATACATGGTATAAATATATATAATAAAATAAAAAAAAAAAAAAACAACAAAAAAAAACAAAAAAAAAAAAACAAAACAACAAAAAAAAAAAACAGAGACAAAAAGAAAAAAAGCAAAAATAAGAGGGAGAGGGAGAGGAAGCAGGCCTGCCTCTGATACATCTTTCTATACACTTGAGGTGACACAAGAACAGAAGCAAAAATATATGCTTTACAAGGGATTTTATAATTCCTTTTAAAAACAGCAATTGGCATCATTCCTACTGTTTTGTTGTCTTAGCTTATTCCATTCCAGATATCAACACTTTCCAGTGCAAAGTTCTGTTGAAAAGAGTTCAGTGCCAACTCTTCCTTTGTTTAAGTAGTGCCCTCAATAAAGTCTCTAAAAACCATTTGCTCTATAACATTTTTAATGGCAAACCTTTTGAAAACTGCCAAAAACATCTTGGCAGAAGAGAAAGTTATGATGATGAGAAAAGAAGAAGAAGAAAAAAAAAAAAAAAACACAACACAAAAAAACCCCTCTGACCATAGTTTACATAAGTGCATCCACATATTGTTGTATTTCATACAAGCAGTGAATTCTAATAAAGTCTGGAATAACACACATGCTCAACACATTTTGTTTCAATTGTGTATTATGAAGAAAAACAAAACTAAACCCTAACCTGAAAATGGAAGAAGAGAAGAATTACATGTATAAAAGCAGAACACTGTATAAACAAGGCCATTAATTCTGCTATAAACAACTGACCTAACATTGATTATATAAATAGAAAGTGTAATTCTAGCGCGAGACAAATTCACCAAACACTTCTATCCTCTCTGCAGCCCTGATATGAGAAAAAACAAACATTTTCAAGTGTTACAATGAAATCTGCCAAAATTGTCTATTTTGTACTTCTCATATTCATTAAACCCCAAATTCACAAGGCCTATCTCTTGCCCAACCTCAGTTACTTTGTCTGAGTTGTTCCAAAAAGGAACAGAGATGAAGTTGGCCAAGGGAGACATTCTTGACTAGTCGTTTACACAAACTGACTTCGGGAAAACTCCAATTTAACATTTTAAAGAAACCTTCAGATGTGTAAATTATTCTATTTATGAAACAAAGCACTGCTGAAACCTCTTTGTAAATTATTTGACCTTATACTTTTCACAGAGGAATAGCACTTCTGAAACACAAAGAATTTCATGACTACTGCAGCTAAGATTTCTGTCACTCAAGAAAACTCCTTGCAATTGAACTGTTCCTGCTCAGAAAGATCATATTTTGTTTAGTCTCTTTGGGAATGTTTGAAGACTGTAACTACTACTTAGCATTATGCAGAGTGCAAAGCAAATGAGGTTATGGAGCATGAGCTAAGAGTATTCTTGTACGGTAACAGCAATCCTGAAAATATGTTCCACTGCTCATCAAGGCACCAAAATTTGTCCATGAAGTGCTCACCATTCTCATCCATCACTTAGGAGTTTTTAGGAATGAAGGCAGAATTTCTCCAGTTAAAGATACACCTCATATGGAGATGTGCTGCATGTGAATTGCTGCATTCCTCTCACTCTGGAGCTTCCTTTGCACCCTCCTGGATTAGAATACTACAGGTTGGGATTTGGGTGGGAAAAACCTGGAAATTAAAATGCTTACAACTAACCAACTGATGTCAGAGAGGGTTACCCTTAGATCTTTCAAACTTCACTGAAGCTTCTTTAAATCCATGATAATTGGCAGCTCCGTAATCTGGACCTGCACAATTGTTAAGCAAAACTGAAAAAGAAAACTGCATTAGCAAGCTTGCACCCTTTCAGAAGGGCTTTTTTATTCTGCCAATTTAGTCTTATTTGGTACATCAAGCATGACAACTTTTATTACACCAAGCATACTGCACTGAATTAAACAATCTGGACTGTCTGAAATTGAAGACTACCATAACCTGTCCTAATAATCACCCTTGCTATCCAGATATTTGCTAAAGAAAAATTAGTGTTACTCACTGTAACTGAAGTTGGACTAAAATTAAATCTGAGTAACTAGTTTCGTGTTTCCATTAAAATTAGGAAGCCAGAGATGATAACTTCTTTAACAAGAAGTTCAACTTTGTCAAATATTTTTATCCCTGTTTCCCATTTGCCTTTCTTTGTAGTGCCTTGTATCCCTCCATGTAGCTGATAAGCAAAACAGGTATTGTTTCTACCCTTGAAATGAAATGTTAGCCACTGCTTCAGTAAAAAAGAGATCTGTACTGAAAAATACAGTTGCTTTTAATTTTCCACTTGTACTGATACTGATGTCAGAAACCACAGCTGAATTGCCCTCCTCTTTTTAACCCCTACATGTAGTAGTAGTTAACACTTTGGGTTTCAATAAATAACTTACATATAAGTGGGGTTTAGATTTGTACTGTAAATTGTATATTGTATGCTATCTTATGTAAGTCTTTCTGGATGCCAACAGCACTTTTTCAGACTATCTAAAGAGTCAAATTGCAAGATGCAGAAAAGGCAGACTCAAATGGAAAGTACTTGTCTCCCGCAAGGAAAAGTCTGAACTGAAGGAAAAAAAAAACAAACCAACCAACAAACAACATAAATCTTAAAAACTATAGATATACAATAGGGTATAAACTTCCAAAAGTTCCTTATCTTATTAGTCCCACTATCCTCTCCAGGTTTTCCATGTATGAGGAGAAAAAAGAAAACTAAGTGAGTCTTTGGGCTAGGGGAGAGTATAAGCTAATTATCTCACCGTACAAATAGCTTGTTCCCAGGGCTTCCCACAGGGCAGCATATTGATATTTGGGAAGTTGTCCCAAAGACATGAAAATTCTTCCTCTTTCTTCCCTCTCCTAACCCAGTATACATTTATTATGATTCATATATTGTATCATCCTATGTATTAGTAGTATCTATATGTAATATTTTGCATCTATGTGGAATCATACAATTTCCTGTATGAGACAGCTTCTAGACTTGTTTTATCATTACGTATCTACTATTCACAGGGTACAGCAGAGACCCTACAGCTTTGCCAGCATGAGAGTCTGTCACAAAAACAAATCAACCAACCTGTTTCTTTGCCATTATTCATGAACGAGCGGGTCTTTTTTTTTTTTTTCCCTGACCTGCTAATGTAATCTGGGTTTTACTGTGGTTACGCTAAGGAATGCATGTTGGCTCCTTGAAAGGACAAGTCAGAGGGAACTGTAACGCTGCCTCAACCACTCTGTGGCAGGAAAAGGCAGGGGAGAAGCTCCCCCAAGAGCTGTAAGCACACGCCAGCTCACACGGGTCCAGGAGACACTCTGGCTCCAAGGGCCTCAGACAGTGGTGACAGCCTAGTGCATTCACAGCACGCAGGAGTTCATGGAAATTCAGTCTGTAAATACAGAGCCCTTGGGGTGTTTGGTCCTAGGCTGTGTCACAGGAGAAGCAGGAATGGGCTGCTAGTGGACAGAGGGGATTCTAGTGGCTGGGGGCAGTGGGAGGATGAGGATGCACACAGTCACGAGCTGAGCAGCCCACAGTTTGCTCTGTGATGATAGTAAGTGACCTGAAAGATCTGATCTACTTTATCTCCCATTTATAAAGTCTCAAGCAGCTAATTTTTAGAGTGCTTTTCTACTCTTATTTTTCCAGAGAGATAAAAATAACAAAACCAGCCATAAAACTAGATACGGTTGTATTTATCTTTTTAATGTGCAGTAATATACAATGAAGAGTCAATTGGGGCAGTTCTCCTGGATCTCAGCAGAACATTTGCTCATGCACATTACCAGCTGTTTCATCTCTAATTAAAAAGATCTGGAGCTGGCTATGCTGCAGCAAGATATGATTACTGTTTAGTATCTAACAGTCTGTTTTAATCCATGCATGAGTTTTTTCCCCTGAATTAGTAGTGATGGATGGAGAAATGAAAAAGGCCAGTATTCACTAATGATCACCTACAATTTAAGTGTATATGTTGCTGATGACAATGCTGTATGTATGCTTGATTCTGAAATATTGTTGTAGGCCAAAGATCTACAGAGGTGCTTTTATAGTCTTCAAAATGGTATTATGAAAGTAAATTACTTGTGAATAATAAGAAAATAACAGCATTGTCTGGCATATATAAGAAAGTTCACCATCTGGTGTTTTTAAAATGAAAACCTTTGATGGTAATTACTTAGAATGCAACAAAAGTTTCCAAAATTTGGATATTTGGCATGATTCTCTCTAGAAATTTAGCACTCACATAAGTAATTAAGACTATAAATCTTCACTGGTTTGATTATGAACGATGAATCATTGTCTCACAATTACAGCAGGAGCGGAGGCTGCCAAGCATGTCCATTTATCGATATATGCTTACAGAGCACTGGTTTGGGGCAATCTTCAGTTGTTAAAGTGTTATAACAATATAAAATGAGATTTTGTGATTCGCTGTAGAAGCATAAATTATGATCATTGTTATTGTTTTCCTGGCGCCTGAAGATGGATTTGGGATTGGACATTTGACTGATGTAATTAATCTAAGATTAAGCAGCAGAGCTCACTTTGGAGCCTTTACGCTCCAGAAATAGTCTAGCTGCAGTTATTAAGGTCCTTGTATGCTCAGAGCAAGATTTTTGCCCTTAGTGCAGCTTGTTGTCTTTATTATATGCAATGTGCAAGATGATAGGTTTTTAATGTAATATAGTGCACAACGTGAGTAGAGGAAGAAGCAGCAGCAGTTCTCCAAAATCCTTAAGCCAGAGAGCTTCCTCAGACCAATTTGCTCAAACCAAGATTTTTTTAAGGTGTTCATGGGCTGCT
>JASSUY010012685.1:0-14310 GCA_032466535.1 Forpus xanthops | reverse complement strand
CATAGAAGGCCACCAGATTGGTCAGGCAGGATTTCCCCTTAGTGAAGCCGTGCTGGCTGTCACCAACCACCTTGTTGTTTTTCATGTGCCTCAGCATTCCTTCCAGGGCAATCCACTCCAAGATGTTGCCAGGCACAGAGGTGAGGCTGACCGCTCTGTAGTTCCCTGGCTCAACCATTTTCCCCTTCTTGAAAATGGGGGTTATATTTCCCTTTTAACAATCATCTGGAACTTCCCCTGACTGCCATGATTTTTCAAATATGATGGACAGTGGCTTAGCAGCTTCATCTGCCAGCTCCTTCAGGATACCTGGATGAATTTCATCAGGAACAAGTAAATTACAATAATGTACCAAGGACCATATGATCTAGGCCAGATTCTAATGAACAATTTGAGAGAACATTTTCTAAAGCACCAAATACATTAGAACCTTTGAAAGGTCTTTTTTCAGCTGTAGGAGCTACAGGAGACTGTGAAGTCTAATTTCTATACGGAAACACATTTGTATGAAATAAATGTTCATTGCACTAAATTTATCTTTAGTAAATTCTGGGGGTGGTAGAAAGATTTTGCTTCATGTCTCCTAGGATGTCCTTTGCACAAGTTTTAAACATTCCTTATGGCATTTATAAGAAGTCAGTGAAGAGTGAATTACAAAAGTAATAAAGCCTCCATATGAATGCTATGAGAATTCCAGAAGACACATTTGGCTAATTCATACAATTTTGCAATATGACATTTAAGAAATCATCTTTCTAAGTTATCCCCCCAAAATAGCTCTGCATCATTTCCAGTAGCACTTTGGTGATATCCTTCAGAGTTAGCAGCAGTGACTGATTGAATTCCTGGTACTATGGAAGCAGGCAAATTTAGCCAGTAATTTGAGGGGGAGCAAGGCTTCTCCCAGCAGCCATAGCTGTCAGTAAGTCTGTGCTATAATAGGGACATATCAACATCTGAATGCACACACGCAGCTAAATAATTGTGGCAGGGTAGAGGTTTTTTTCTGCAGCAATAAAGTCTCATTTTCTTCAGCTACCAAAGGCTGTAAAACAACATGAAGTCTATTTCCCATGACACTTCCAAACAGGACAAATACTCAACAGAGTAAAAGAAAAATCGGTACACCAATAGTCAGAGGATACCAGTCTATACATAGTTCTTTCTATACAGCAGCCTTGGCTGTGTCTGCGTAGGAAGGGAAAATAAATATGCACATAAGCAATAGTATACACATTTGGACTCCTAAACATTATTCTTCCGTTGCATGATGGGCTGTGCTTTTTCACAATACAATGAGACACAAAATGACATGATTGCCACCACTTTTACCTTTGAACAATTATTTTTATTCTTAATAAATAAATTCAGTTATACTCAACACCGTGGTTGGCACAATAACAGTATCCCTTGAGTGTATTACCAGCATCTGGGCAAGAAAAAAAAAAAACAAATGAGGCACATTAGACTTTATTAGAATTAAGCAATATTCAAGCCTCCTTATCCCCAAAACATTTGCTTAGCTATGATTTCACCTGTCAGTACTTAAGCCTGACTGGCTTTTCTATAAGCTCCACTTTGGCACATACCCAGGCTGGTTCACATCAGAAAGGCAATTCATTAAAGTGTTTTCCTCTTGCCTACAGTCACTTGAGACCTTCAAACGTGTTTTTTTTCCACCGATTTCACCTTCATATCTGAAATCCATATGGAAGTAAATGTTCTTACTTCAGCTGAGAGGTTCTCCAGAAGGAACAGAGTTCTCAGTGCTTGTCTACCAGCTGGCGCAGAGTGCCCTGGTTTTACTCCTCCTCTTTCTGGGGAACCCATATCTCCTGGTGCATGGTTAGTTTAGAACCATAATTCAAGTCTATGTACTTTGCTACAGGAACCATGTACCCAGAAGTTATGCTCAAAACTTATTCTTCTTCAGTCCTCTTGAATTATGCATTAGTCTTTTGGAGAAAGAGTTCAAAGCATGGAATGTCAGGCTTTGGCATGTATGCAAGCAAAGGCAGACATATTTTTATGCATGCAACATTTTCATGCATGTAAAGACCAGTGTGTGTGCTCAAGCCCTGATTTCCTAGAGGAAATGCATATGCACTTAAAAAACTGTTTTGTTACTCATTCTGAAAAGAAAAATAGGGAGGGAAGAGAGAAGAAAACTGGCTGCTAATAGAATAAGAAAATGTGAAACCAATAAAATAAGTTAGAAATAGACTTTTGAAATGGCTGCATTAAACTGTGTAATTAGCACTTGGTTGTATTTTTGACCTATGATACTGGAACACTGCAAGCTATTCAGTACATGCTTTTGGAGTTCTTATGAACTGTTTGTCTGGGTTAGAGTTCATTTCACTTCTTGTGAAAGTGCAGCGTTGCCCCAGTGTCCTGGGGATTAAGAGGAGTCGAGTATTTCATTTAACTTGACATAATTGTATCAGACGAGCCAGTGTGAACTACCCTGCAATATTTAGGCCAGTGTACTTTGCCCTTCATTCTGCAAATGCAGATTACTGAGAAAAAGCTATGCTATCAAACTATTCACAGCATTGCTGGGAGAACTTATCCATCTTCCTCTTACAGAAGGGCTATGAGGGAAAAAACAAGAGGGGATTGACTTTTCTCTGTACCAGACATTAAGAAACACAACTGTTTCTGCTTCAGAGGAAATTCACTTTTATATTTCACTTCTAATTCTACCTTACCGTACAATGATTATGTGCCCTGTGCACCTATTCAGCTATAATAACACATATTTTACAACCTACCTCATAATTTTCAAGACACAAGGGTGTCTTTTGAAGAATAAAAATAATAATAATTTTAAAAAGTCTTCAAAACCCCCACTGTCCAGGCTAGTTGCTTTACTGAGAAGTTAAAATTATTAGGTAGGTCCAGAAAAGGCAGTACTGTGCTTATTATTGCTAGTGATGATCTAAAATCCTCACTTCTACACTGAAATGTGGGAAGGACTGAAGAGAGGGATTTTTACTGCCAGGAACCTCTCAAGAAGCAGGTAACATTTTGGACTGCATCTCTCTAATCTTTGATAACCAGGGCTGAGTTTCGTCTTGAATTTGCCAAGGCAAGTCATCACCCCGAACTGAACCCACAGCTGCTGATCCTCATTTAACAGAACATTAATTTAGTCCTCACACATGCAGCAAGAGCCAAACCATGTCCTTGGCTTCTGCACCTTCCCACAACAGCACTTCCTTGGACCATGATCTTGAACCAAGTTGACCAGCCACTTAACATCTGTCACTCAGTATCTTATGCACTACAAGAGGTTATGCACAACATAGGCCAGAATTTTGAGCAGGATTTTGTCACTGGCAGTGGCTGAAGACAATCCTTCATAGCAGACAGGGTCATAACCTCAGCCTTGCAGACTCTAACATACAGAAATGACATTTCTGGAGGAGGAGAAAGGCTGTGACATCTCATTTTCCTTTACACTCTTGTAATCAGTAGTAAGTACAGAACATCCACATGCAATGGGCCATCCTCAACAAACTATGTCAAGTACCTGGCATTAATTTACCTACAATATCTCCACACTGTAGTCTTAGTGTTCAAGAACATAGCCATTATCCTCCGATGTCTGGACAACCCAACCCTATACAAGTTCTTTGGTGTGCTACATCACCTGTCACATGCTCTCATGACAGATGTCATTCACAAATTTGCTCACCTGAACTTTGCAGAAATCTGATATGCTGGTCACATGTGAATCTTCTATTTGCTCAGTGGAGGTCATAGTTATGTGAATAGAAAACGGCTGTCACTGCAGCAAAATGCAGACCTTGCTGGATAACAGGTTTGCATGAAATGTTTAGAAAACAGGTCATCTTTGATTCAGGGCAATCCAGGTACTGATCTGCACTGTGTGCAGTGCTGCATATTCCCTGCTGGTTTTGGCATTTTTCTGATGGAAAATCAGGATATCAGTCCATAATTGGACATATATGGAATATCAGTCCATAATTATTTTTTCTTATATGCCCATAAATTTCACTGTGTGCTCATAGAGCTTGCACTGGGATGCTTTGCTATGAGAATATAGACTTCATTTGTTCACCTAAATACAAGCTTCCTATACCCTGTTCACATTAAGCCAGCATTCAGTGCTCTGCATAGCTTCTGCTAAAGAAAGAACTCTGCTAACAGGGGCATCACTGGAAACAGTGTTCTTCATTTCTCTGTCAGAGTCCATACACACCTGCACTGCCTACATATGCAATGACCACCACGCATATTATCTCAGCTCTATTTCTGCCTCTTGGGCTGAAAATATCACACCCTTCTCTTAAGCACCTCTTGCTCTTTCAAAAAACACACACACACACACACACCCACCCATCTCCCCAGACCTTCTGTCTCTCTGCTTCTTGTGTACAATGCCTGAACTGTCACTTGGCACATCAGACCAGAGATCAGGATGGATTTTCCTACTAAGTCTTCAAATAAAAATCCTGTTGTAAAGGAAAGCAGCTCTCCATCACCCCTCCCTTGCTAGTCCTCTTCCCTCACCCTCCAAGAGAAGCTCTCCTCATGAGGCTTTCTGAGGAATTTCTCTGCTGGTGTCCCAGTGCCCAGAAGCCTTGCATGCCGCACTGTGGCCAAAGGGTGAAAAAGAACCAAGAAAACTTAAATCAGAAACACAGGCACATCAAATAAACAAGATATACTTACAAAGTGTAATGAATAACCTGGACACAAGCACCAAGGACACAAAGCCAACGCAACATTGCAGCAAGGAAAAGTAACAGTAGAAAAATAGCAGTAAGTAAGACCAACACATTCCCTGGAAAATAAAATTGGAATAGTGCATATTTGGTAAGCAAAGCTGTGCCCTTCTTCATCAGACAATACTCTGAAGTTAAAAGCGTTAGGTCTACCTGCTTTCATCCACTACAAAATATTCATAATAGGGTGGGATTTCCTAAAAAGCTCTTCTGGTAGTATAAGATTATTCTGAAACGTTCATTGAAAGAAAGCGAAATCAACCATACCCAGTGGGGTGAGTAATCCACCCAGTGCTGTGAGGAACTATGCTTCTTGGTAGTATTCTTTGCCAGAATCTTTCCCCAGCAGATGTTTCCATTCCTACACTCTGGGCTACTTCATGGGTGATGACACTCATCAATGGCAAAAGTAAGGATGACTTTCTCCATTGCTCCAAGCAGGATGGTAGCTTGTTTCCATTTCCAAATGGCAGGGACAACCAGTGATACTCAGCTTCCTGAGATATGAGAAGCAGGAGCTGCCATGGTGCATGCTGCATGCAACTGTGCTGACAACTTAATTCCCAAACGGGTTTTGTAAGCTCAGCCCGGCATGGAAGATGCTCAAGACTTTGCAGGCTCTCTTACAGGACTGTTCTGTCAATGACCTCATCTTACTGCAGACATTGTTCTTGCCCTGCCTGACTGGTTTGTAATTCTTCTCCCTTTGTCTTGCACTGCACAATCTTGAGCTTATGAACTGCAAGGTCTTTATGAGTGGAATGAGCCTAAATTTATCTGTGGAGAAAGAAAACCCCACTTATTCCTGGGATCTACAAAGTAGTTGTTCTCTGTGCAACTGCAATTATATACATCAATAATTCTCTAGATCCATAACTAGCAAGAAAAAAGATCTCCCATCACAAGCCATCAATTTGGAAACTCCTTTTTAAAGAGTGTGGCAGGGAATATCACTGCAGCTTACCATGCAGACTGCCTGCATACTGGGGTTTACAGTCTGTCTACCCAAAAGGAAATCACATCATTGTCATGTGAAATGCTACTAGTGCCATCCTATGCCGGTGCCGTTCTTTACCTTGAGAGAACACTGTGCACCAGAGCAGAAGATGGGCTTCTCTGAAACAAAAAAACTTGGGCTCTGGAGGGAGATCTTTAAGAGTCTAAGGCAGAAAGGAACAGGAAGAGAATACCTACGCTTTGCAATCTACTACAACTGATGTCAAATGCTGATGCAAACCTAAGACTTTCTGGCTTAATTTCAGGGGAACGGAAGGCCATGTACTTTAGGTTTTGGGTCTTTTTAATTTCAATATAACAGCCACCAGCCCTTCTGGTCAAAGTTTTCCTGGCAATATGTTTAAACTGCCCATGCAAGTGCACATAGGCTAACCATTCAGTAACATTATGGGCCATGACAAAGGCAAGGAAATGGGAAGACTGGCTTGCTGATCCTACTTCTTTAAATCAGAATGCCAAGCATGAAGTTACTGATGTTCTCCCAAGTCTTGGCTGAGAGAAGGCACAATTTACTGCTGTGACCTTAGGTCCTGGCTGCTTGGAACACCCTCTTCTGCCATTTTGTGTGTCCTACCTCCCATATCAGGAAATTCCTAGGCAGAGTCCCTGACCCCTGACTCATCCTTTAGCAGTGTTGTGGTTTAAGGCCCTCACGCAGTTCTGCTCACTCACTCCCCCTTCCTTCTTCCCCAGTCCTGGAGGGATGGGGAGGAGAATCGAAAGAATGCAACTCCCACAGGTTGACATAAGAACAGTTTAGTAACTAAGGTATAATACAAAACATTACTGCTACCATCAGTAATAATAATGACAAGGCAAATACAAAGAAAGAATACAAGAGCTCACCAACTAACTTCCACCCAGCCTGATCAAGCAGTGCACCCCCCCATCACCTGATACAAAGCCCGAATATGCAGTGTCCCCCATCACCTCATACCAAGTCTGAACACACCATGCACAGCCCCCCACCCTTCCGAGTCTCTGCTCTCTGTTTCTACATCCTGGGCATGACATGCTGGAGTATGGAATACCTCTTTGGTCAGTTTAGGTCAGGTGCCCTGTCTCTCCGTCCTCCTGGCTCCCCTCCTCCCTGGCAGAGCATGCAACTCAGAAAGTCCTTGGCCAGCATAAACATTCTAAGCCACAACTATAAACACTGGTGTTATCAGCACTGTTCCCAAGCTGAAAATCAAAACCACAGTGCTGCACCAGCTACTACAAGAAAGAGAAAAATGGCTGCTGCTGCTGAACCCATGACAGGCAGCCTCTATGCAGTACCACAAAACCATTCATAGCACATCCCCTCCAGACCTATGCCAGAAGTACCTTTGACTCCATGCAGCCACATCTTCAGGATGTGTTATTTGCTTGTACTGAGCTGAAAAGTAAAAAAAAAAAAAAAAAAAAAAAACAACAGAATTTGTCCCTGGAAATATGAAGACAAGCTAAGAATGTATGTAAGTTCACAAAATAGTTAATGCTGGAAGCAAGAATTGTTTTCATTCTTTTCATGTCTAAATCAGCAGGGCAAAGTTTACTGAAAACAAATTCTGGTCTGTGATGGAACCCCATTTCTCAAACTGTCACATACTGAAAGTGAAGTTTTTCACTGCTCAAATATCAAATAGAATTCTTTGCACAACCATATATAAGGGGAAGATAGTACTACCTTCAATTTACCAGCAACTTTGGGTTGCTTATTGTTAGAGCTACTTAGAATTTTCTTGTCTTGTGTGATCCTCTGCCAAATCTTCTATGAAGCTACAGTTTTGATGTTCAGACAGTAAGAGTTCTGCTAAGATTGACTGAAGAGATGTACAAAAAACTTTTGCTATTTTTCTCATCTTCATTTTGTCTCTCCCAAGAGGCAAAAAGCAGTATTTTGCCCTTTGACAATACCTTTTCCAGAAAAAAAAACCTACTTATGCTTTGTAAAAAGTAGTATTTAGAGAACTTTTAATCACAGTTTCACACATAATTACCACTAATCCGAGTTATTTAAAAACTTAAACATTACTAACATGCACTCCAGGTATTGCTACTATGTACATTTGGGACAGAGGACATATTAAAGAAATGAGATCGTAAATTCTGCACTCCTGTTACTGTTCATTAAGGAAATGAGCATACATACTTAATAAAATAGAGTATAATATACATATAAATTTAGTAAATAAAGAAACTTAACTAGCATATAGTCTAGGTGTATTTAAATTAAATAAAGCTACCTGGCAGTTAATCACTATTAATCAAAATGTTCAGCTTCACATGGTATTGTAGCAAACAGAAATGTAATTCTAATCAACGTTTCATAAATGACTATTTGCATTTTCAAAGAATCATAGAATCATAAAATGGTTTGCATTGGAAGGGACCTTAGATATCATCCAGTTCCAACCACCCTGGTACAGGCAGGGGCACCTTGCATTAGACCAAGCTGCTCAGGGCCCCATCCAACCCGGCCTTGAACATTGCCAGGGATGAATAACTCACAACTTCTCTGGGCAACCTATTCCAGTGTCTCAAGACCCTCACAGTAAAAAAATTCTTTCTAACATCTAATTTAAATCTCCTCTCTTTCATTTTCAAAAACATCAACTCCCTCTGAATGGCATCTCTTCCCTCCAGAGTGTTGACTGCATCATGCAGCTTGTTGTCATTGGGAAACTTGCTGAGGGTGCACTCAATCCCACGTGTTGTGACAAAGATGCTAAACAGTGGTGATCTCAATACCAACCTCTGAGGAATGTCACTTGTCACTGATCTCCACTTGGACATCAAGCCATTGACCACAACTCTTTGTATGTGACCAATCAGCCAATTCCTTAGCCAGCAAGTAGTCCATCCATCAAATCCACATCTTTCCAGTTTGGCGACAGGGATGTCATGCAGAACAGCACCAAATACTTTGCGTAGTTCCAGGTAGATGACATTAGTCACTCTTCCCTTATCGTAATTCAGAAGGCCACCAAATTTGACAGGCACAACTTCTCTCAGTGAAGCCATGTTGGCTGTCACCAATCACCTCTTTATTTTCCATATGCCTTAGCACAGTTTCCAGGAGGATCTGCTCCTTCTTGCTGGACATTGAAGTGAGACTGATTGGCCTGCCTTTCCTGGGTCTTCCTTTTTACCCCTTTTTAAAGATGGGAGTTATATTTCCCCTTTTCCAGTCAGTGGGAACTTCATTGGTCTGTCACGACTTCTCAAGTATGTTGGATAGGGGCTTAGCGACTTCATCTGCCAGTTCCCTCAGGATCCATGAATGCATCTTACCAGGTCGCACAGACTTGTGCATCATCAGGTTCTTTACATGGTCTTCAACCTGGTGTTCTCCTGCAGTGTATGATTCTTCGTTCCCTCAGTACCTGCCTTTGTCTTCTCTGACTTGGGCAGTGTGGCCGATGCACTTGCCAGTGAAGACTGAGCAAAAATGTCATTGAGTACCTCAAACTTCTCCTTATCCTGGATAACCAGGTCTCCCATTTCCTGACAGAGAGGGCCCATGTTTTCCCTGGTCTTCCTTTTGCATCCAACATACCTATAGAAGCTTTACTTGTTGCTTTTGAAATCTGTGGCCAGATTTAATTCTATCAGGGCTTTTGCTTTCCTAACTTGATTCCTGGCTGCTCAGATGATTTCTCTGTATTCCTCCCAGGCTACCTGTCCTTGCTTTCACCTTCTGTAGGCTTCCTTTTTATGTTTAGTTTGTCCAGGATCTCCTTGTTCATCCATGCAGGCCTTCTGGAGTTTTTGCCTGACTTTCTCTGTGTTAGGATGCATGCATCCTCCTGAGCTTGGAGGAGCTGGACCTTGAACACTAACCAACCTTCTTGGGCCCCTCTTCCCTCCAGGGCTTTATCCCATGGTACTCCACCAAGCAAATCCATCAAGAGGCCAAAGTCTACTCTCCTGAAGTCCTGAAGGGTAGTGAACTTGCTGCATGGGATATAAGTCCACTGCAGACTGTGCTTGGAATCAGCTACCTAACTCCTCAGCCTCCCTGGTGTTATGCAGCCTTCACACCACCTCCTGCAGCTCAGCTACCTGCTACAGGAGGTCCATCACCTGAGCATACCTTTTGCAGACAGCTCTGCTTCTGCCCCTGCCCCAGGAGAAAGGTCTAGACACTTCCTTCAGTCTGAAGCCTGCACTACAGCCTCTCCTTTCAGCAGCATCCTTTGGGTGCAGGCATTGGCCACTGCTAGGGTAATATGGTGCAGCATTTCTCTTAGATAAGAGCCTAACCTTCTGCCTTGAGGGTCAGGTAGGATGAATGACCTTGACCTGGGTTCTGGATTAGGTGTGGCCAGTGAAGTGTTCCTCCTTTGTAGACATGCTCTTCTGCATGATCTGTCATGTGAGCTGCCCTGGCAGGTCTTGGTGCTCCCCTGGGCTTTCCTTGGCTCAGGAAATGCCCCTTTTATACCACAATCCCCTGCTCCTCTGTGAACATGCCTGGTGTGGAGGTTGCAGTGGTTTATAAAGTAAATTCTTCATGAATGTGCCAATATAGTTAGGAATACCATGTGAAAACAGATGAGGAAAGAGAGGAACAAATTTTACAGCTCTTGATATTTAAAAATGCTTTCCACTCTTCAGGAAAGAAAGATCATCCATCAAGTTAAATACTCTCTATAATTTTTAATCTCAGAATCAGAACTGGCCAAACATACCGTCTCACAGTGTACAATAACTATAAAGAACAATGTTACTGCAGATGTTCATATGTAAATGTCAACACTTCATTTCACTTGTTTTAATTAAGAAAGGTTCTGCTGCTAAATCTGTCAAAAATAGCAACTCTAAAACCATTTAAATTAAAATATTTAGTGTCCCTGTTGCTCGGTATAAGCACCAACTCTGCAATGAACCAAGTGTCAGGAAAAGAAGAAGCTCTGCAGGTGAAAAGCATCTGGGTTCTCCAGAGCAGCACATAGGAATGCCTCCAGCTGTCCACTCCTCTTCTGCCCTTGTGGAGCAGATTTCTTTCCATCTTATTTTTTCCCCTGTCTGCTGAGGAGGAGGCAGTGATAGAGCAGCTTGATGGACATCTAGCCTTTAGCCAAGGTCAACCCACCACAATTGCTAATACAGGCACACACCAGAAGAAGTCACATGCAAAAAAAAATCTAGGAATATTTAGAAAATTAATTACATTGGATCTCTTCTGTTAAAATAAGCTGCTTGTTCCCCTGATGGCGATAAATCTGGGGTAGAGCTATGGAACACTATCGCCAGATTTTAGAGTGCCACCCCCCATAGGATGCTTTGCAGGCATAAATAAGTAGCAGGAAGTGTATTAATGTAGACTGTCATCAAAAAGACTTAATTATCTGAAGTTAAATACCAATAGAAGAAAATGGGTTATAATTCGAAATTTGTCTTGCATTATCTCTTTGAACAACTTGCCATCACAATAGTGTATTTGTGATTTTGATCCTACAGTATGAAGTAATACGTAAGTAATTCTGTATTTGCCACTAACTGCCCTGAAATATCTGTTTGGAAACTGCAAGTTCTGAAATACTCTGTTTCAAATAGGGAATAACAAAATGAATTTTATGTTGGCACTCTCTTGTAGATCATAGAATTATAGAATCTGGAAAGATCATCTAGTTCTAGCCCCCCTGATACTGCACATTTTGAGAAACTTGCATTCCCAGTTTTCTAGTCTATGCTCGTCATGGTCCTGCCTGGTGAGTTGAGGAAACAAGACAGTGCAGAGTAAAAAGGACGCTCTGAGTCTGGAAAACCTGGAATTATTTATTCTGCATTTTTATACATTCATTTTACTTAGAAAAATTAAAGACATTTAGTGAATGTAAACAGCACTGGTTTATTTTTTCCAGTTATCAGTTTGTCAAAGAAAGGACATTACCTCTCCCATAAACCTTGCTTTATTTCTACCTTTTGACTACAACAAAGTGAATCAATATGACTTCAGATGTATATGGGATTTTTGAATAAAGATTTGTATAAAGTCTGAAATTACATTTATGTTAATGCATAGAGGGAATATTTTACTATGTTTCATGTAATAAAATGAATAAGGTTAGGTAATTCAGTCACATGGTGAAATATCAGAATTCTAGAGAACACGATTTTTTTTATTATAGGAAAAAACATCTTTGAGTTTCCTTTTGCACACCATTAATTTACTAAAATGAAAGTGTTATCTATTTCAAACAGCAGCTCATTTAAATTAAACCCATCAGCCGTAAGTTTTAAGTTTCAAATGCCATTTCCTATCTGTGACACAGAAAAGGAAAAACAGTTTAAGAAGGTTTGTAGTCTTGCTTCGAAAAAAACATTTTCAATCAACACCTATCATATGCAAGCTAGTATATGGCTCACATGAGTTATATCCAAGAAACAACATGTTCACCTTCCAAAGTTAAAAGTTAATTGCCTAACTCCAGAAGAAAGAATTATGAAAAAAAAAAACCCTTACAATTCTATGTAAGATAGAGGGAAGCCAATTTTCTTCCTTACTTTCAGATGGATACATCAGTTACTGCATCAATGGAAAATGGGGAGTGGAAGACAGCTGTCTCAAGAAGCAACAAACCCAAGATCTTCAAAAATGTTTTCAGAGACTCAAGACAGACCCAACTGCCAATTTTTTATGAAGAATGGTTTATATAGTCAGTAATAATCTTTCAGTAAGAATGGTGCCATAGGCAGCAGTTTGGGTATCCAGAACATGGGACTCAATTTAGTAGGCCAGGTCTATTGGGGCTGGTGGAGCTGGTCTGACAAAGAAAGGGAGGAGTGGTTTTGGTAATAGGCTTGCCAGACAGGTCAATGATGCTTTAAACTAGATGTGTTGGGGGAGGGGGGCATCATTCCATCCCAACACACCCAGTCGCTTGCCAGCACCTATAATAAATGCTCAGAGCAATGTAGATATATTCCAGCTGCTCCAGTCAATGAGCCAGCTTCATTTGGAGCTAGGCTCAGATGCCTCTATACACAAACAAAGTGGAATTGAAGATGTGTGCATGTCAACGGGGATATGAGACAAATGCCAACACAGAAACGTGGTGGGATGTCTCCTATAACTGGTGTGTTGGAATAGAAGGTTACAGGCACTTTGGAAAAGACAGGCCCAGCAGGTTGGGAGGGGGAGTTGCTATTTATGTTAGAGATAGACTGGAGAGTATGGAACTCTGTCTGGATACAGGTGAGCAATTGGCAGAGAGTTTTTGGGTCAAGGTTAAAGGGAGAACAGCGATGGGAGACATTATTGTGGGGAGCTGCTACAGACTGCCTGATCAAGAAGAATCTGTGGATGAAGCACTCTATAGACAGATAGGAACAACCTCACTCTTGCAGGCCTTTGTTCTCATGGGGGACTTCAACCACCCTGATACCTGTTGGAGGGATGGTACGACCCGGCACAAGCAATCCAGGAAGTTCCTCACTTGTGTGGAAGACAACTTCCTTCTGCAAGTAATAGAGGAGCCACCAAAGAGAGGTGCCATGCTTGACCTCATCCTCACCAACAGGGAAGTTCTGGTTGGAAATGTGACACTGCAGAGCAGCCTTGCTGGCAGCAATCATGAAATGGTTGAATTTGAGATTCTCAGGACAGTGAAAAAGGTGTGCAGAAAGCTCACTGCCCTGGACTTGAAGAGAGCAGACTTTGGCCACTTCAGGAACCTGCTCAGTAAGATTCCATGGGATATAGCCCTACACGGCAGGGGGGCCCAAGACTGTTGGTTGGTACCCAAGGGTCACTTGCTGCAAGCTCAGGAGCGATACATCACTACAAGAAGGAAGTGCTGCAGCAGGGCCAGGGGACCTCCTTGGATGGATAAGGAGCTGCTGAGGAAACTTTGAAGGAAAAAAGAAGCTTATAAAAGGTGGAAGCAAGGACAGGCAGCCTGGAAAGAATACAGAGATGTTGTGGGGGAAGCTAGGGATCAGGTTAGGAAAGCTAAGGCCCAGTTAGTATTAAACTTGACCAGGGATGTTAAGGATAACAGGAAGGGATTCTATAGGTATATTGCAAATAAAAGACAGGTTAGTGACAACGTTGGTCCTCATCAGAAACTATGGGGAAAACTATCTATCCCTGGATTTGGAGAAAGCTGAAGTTCTTAACGACTTCTTTGTTTCAGTCTTCACCAGAAAATGTTCTGACCATATCACCAAAGTCTTGGAAGGCAGATGCAGGGACAGTAAGAATGAAGACCCTGGACCCACTGTAGGAGAGGATCTGGTTCGAAACCATCTTAGGAACCTGAACCTACACGAATCCATGGGACCTGATGAAATCCATCCACGGGTCCTGAAGGAGCTGGCAGATGAAGTTGCTAGGACACTATCCGTCATATTTAAAAAATCCTGGGAGTCAGGTGAAGTTAACAATGAAAGGAAGAAGGGGAAAATGGATGAGCCAGTGAACTACAGACCAGTCAGCCTTACCTCTGTGCCTGGCAAAATCTTGAGCAGACTGTCCTGGAAGGAATGCTGAGGCACATGAAAAACAACAAGGTGCTTGGTGACAGCCAGCATGGCTTCACTAAGGGGA
>JASSUY010012681.1:0-65249 GCA_032466535.1 Forpus xanthops | reverse complement strand
AACAAGTCCAGAGGAGGGCCATGAGGATGATCAGGGGACTGGAGCACCTCCCCTATGAAGATAGGATGAGAGAGTTGAGGCTGTTAAGCCTGGAGAAGAGAAGGCTGCGTGGAGACCTCATAGCAGCCTTCCAGTATCTGAAGAGGGGCTGTAGGGATGCTGGGGAGGGACTCTTCGTTAGGCATTGTAGTGATTGGACAAGGGGTGATGGGTTCAAACTTAGACAGGGGAAGTTTAGATTGGATATAAGGAAGAAGTTCTTTACTGTGAGAGTGATGAGGCACTGGAATGGTTTGCCCAAGGAAATTGTGAATGCTCCATCCCAGGCAGGGGGATTGGAACTAGATGATCTTAAGATCTTTTCCAACCCTAACTATTCTATGATTCTATGAATTCTGTGTCTGTGCTCTATTCTCTTTTAAACTAGTTTTGTTATTTACTGTTTAAAGTATTGATGAACCTACTTTATGCATTAAACTTGTATTAAGTAACTACATAAAGCTTCTGTATTCAGGTACCCCTTTCACTATTACATATGACTTTCAAAGCCATTTTTGAAGAGTTTATACAAAATTAAAATAACTTGGGAGAAAAATTCAGATTGTAAGTGCGGTCTAAAGAACAATGAATAAGACTGGCTTCTTCTTGCTGGAAATACCTTACACTCAAACTTTATGTATGTCTTTAAAAAAACAAATATTTTAATAAGATAATATTGTATTAGTTAGCCATGTGCTAGCAGCAAAGTATAGAGAAAGGAACTGACTTTGCTTTGCATTTATCGGCATTGTTGTGCTTCTCTTTCCAATTCCAGGAATTGTATTATTGATGAAGGTACATATCTCAGATTAACCTTACAAAGGTACCTGGAATGAGGAGGGGGGAGCCATTCTATTTGTGTATTTTTAATAATTCACACTTCAGACAGATAAAGTTCTTAACGTACGTTGCTTTAATATACAGTTATTCGTGTAATCACAATTCCTTCTGAAGCACTAAAAGCACAGATCCATCTCAGTTGCCGTTCAGTGAGTGGTATGGATTGAGCAGCTGCCGGAGCAGCAAAGACATGCATGCAGTAATCAAATGCCTCCTTCGAGCGGGAAGCTGTAAAATAAAGCATCTTTAGAATAAGAGTGCTTTGCAAAGAGGAGTATGTGTTTATAATGTGTACAATGAACATAAGTAAAATCATTGCCAGGAAGCAGGTTAATGCCCCAGCTCCTTTCATACTGCTTCCAGGATACTTAGGTTCATGCCGACCAGTAAAAAGACAGAATATTTTCTACTCTATTGAAGGCCTGAGTATTTTAAGAGGCTGAAAAAAACCCAGCTCCTGTGAGGGCTGACAGGGGTCTTCTTGCAAGCTCCTGCCTTTGTCCCCAGCATTTATGGGAAATCAGGCATCTGATGATTAATCCTTGTGTTACATTGATTGAGCTGTTTGTACAAACCCAACTCTGTTAATATACAGCTCCATCTGTAGAGAATACAGAATATGCAGGCACTATTATAGAACAATCAAGAAAAGCAGTTCACATTCTTCCTGGGAGAGTACTGTGAGAACACAGTACAAAAGTAGCAAATGAAAATATTACCTATCAAGTGACAATATTCCTTTAGTGCTTTTGGAAGAGTTTGTTCAAAACTCTGTTTTCTCTAATATTCAGGAAGCTTATTTGTGTTTGGAAAATAAAATTTGGTTTGCTAGGTTCATTTTTAACTTGGGTAAATATTTGCTTGTATTTTCATCTTTAACTACATTATATGCCTTTTTTCCACTGTCACAGATGCAGACAATTTTCTGTCCCTTCCCCCCAGCATTTTTTGGCAGCTAATGAATGCAGTCCTTTGGATCTCATCTGATCTTTGGCAGGATATCTGGAATTGATGTCCTAGAATGTGTGTAGCTAGCTCAGTAATGATGTTACAGGAAAACTAAACACTCCAAGCTACAAAGCTCTATTCAGAAATTTTATCTCCGATCCAGAGGCGAACTAAAAACCGCTGTAGTCCCATGAATCACAAAATGAATATTCAGTAACATCAAGGATTCATAATGCCAAGGGAAATGAGAGGGTGATCCTCCAAGGAAAGCATAATACCAGCAAGTCAGAATGCTTGGACTCCTTGTAAAGGGATTGTTATATATTCTTGAACAAGTTGCTTAATTGTTTCTCCATTGTCCTGAGAAGGAACTGTTCTGATGTAACAAAGTATTGTTAGTATATGGGTTTATATCCATATTCATTATCAAGATCCCACCGTGAAGGAATGTAAAGTCAGTTTGCATTTCACCTACTTAAAACTAATTCCTGCTTCTGTGGAATAATACAGCAATCCCATCCAGGATTTATTCAGGATGCTACCAGGTGCCAAGAGCTATCAAATGGTGCCTGAGCTGATGTGAGACAGGTGGAGGACTCTGTCACTCTCCTCATCTCTTTGGAATAAGTCATTAAATACTTCTACCTGTGTCAGTTGCAGGTAAAACCTACAGTGGGATCACTTGTCTCTATTCTTGTTAATCCCTTGCCTGTCAGCTCTCATCAGGCATTACATTCTGCCTGCCTGAGTAATTTCGAACATGCAAATTCTTTGGCTGATGAAGTGCTGCTAGACTGTATATTATAGGTGTATATTATGGATTTGGGTGTCATATATTAATCTTACAGTAATATTTCTCTTTGTAGTTTGGAGACTTTCTAGCACATTTTTTTAACAGCAAGTAATTGAAATCCTTTACGTTTTTTTCATGCAACTAGACATTTATGAATTGTTTTTCACTGAAACATCAAATAGCCAAAATTCCAGTTTCAATGCATGAAAGCATGCTCCAGCATAACTTGTTAGGTGCATAATGCTGTAATACATTTTATATGATGGTGACTGCGTTGACAGTAGCAGCCTTAATGCTTTACTGAAAGCTAGCTACCTGAGGCTGGGCACCAGCTGGCATTTAAATGTTGAAGTCTTGTGTAAAATAGCAAGTCAAAAAGATGAAGTATTGTCTATCTCCATCTACTTACTGAAAGAAGGACTGTAATTGTGGCCTTAAATTTCAGTTAGGTTGCATCAACTTCTTAAGAAGATTCTTGTTCAAGATCCTGTTAAAATGCTTCTACTGTTAAAACACAGTATTTAGGTTACTGCAGTAGTTTAATTCTAACTTGCATGTTATGCTGTCTTAGGAAAAAGTTCAAATCTTTGGCTTAATTTTGTGATGTCATATAAATAACAAAGTACTGATAAAACAGTGAGCTGCATATCTTATTCTTTTTTAAAGACAGGGTGATAGGCATCCCTGTATTTTAATGCAGTTAAAGTAACTTCTCCATCTTGAGCAGTGAAATGAAGATGTTGTTGGAACTATTACTTTTACTCATGCTGGGTGCCACTCTCCTTACAAGCAGTCCTGTTGAACTTGAGGCAAAGTTCAACTGAAAAGACTTGACTTCAAAACCATAAGTTGCTGTGAGGCTTCCATCTTCTGCAACAACTGGAATCTGTACTTCTAAACTGATTAAATTGCTATGTTCCCTACCTGGAAATAGTTTAAATATTTACAATTGAGGGAGGTTTATCCAACACCATTTGTTTCCAGTTTCTGGCTGTTAACATTTAAATGTTTTCTGCTGTATTTGGAAAACTATAGATCTTGACTAGGCACTAAAATCTTGCCCATCCATGTGGCTTCTATCTGCACAACTTATTTAGGGTTTGATGTTTCTCTCTGCTTCCGGCTCAGAATATCCTGCATGTAAGTTTCATTGAATTCACAAATCTTTCAACAGTAGAAGATTAAGAAACTGTTAATATCAGGAAGTATGGATTTCACCCCTATTGACAACCACCATTGCACATATATTGATGAACCAGTAGTGCACATATATGTGTCTTCTGAGTAACAAGAGGGAAATAGGACAAGGAATAACAGCCTCAAGCTGCTCCAAGGGAGGTTGAGATAGGATTTTAGGAACAATTTCTTCACTGAGCAGGTGATCAGACGTTGGAACAGGCTGCCCAGGGAAGTGGTGTAATCACTGTCCCTGGAAGTGTTCAAAAGCTGTGTAGATGAGGCCCTCAGTGCATTGTTCTAGTGATGGTCTTGGCAGTCCTCGGGAAATGGTTGGACTTCATGATCTTCAAGGCCTTTTCCAACTGAGTTGTTTCTATGATTCTATGAAGAAGAGTTCCTGTCTCTGTGGGATAATTCCGGTTGAATTCCTGTATAGCTGCATAACTACATGTAACCATATCTATACAGTAAAGAGAGCAATTCACCATGAAGTAGTTTACCACAAAGCTTCAGAGGACTACGGGTGGCTTTTGGTTTAGTAACACATTTGCTAGGAAGGTGGTGTTGCAGAGGAGCCAATGGTTACCATATTCTCACCTTACCTGTAGGCAGTCATCAATTTAGCAGTAGAAAAATTGGAAGTGTAATACTTTATATCACTAAGTTTAGTTCGGAGAAGGGTACAGAGAAAAATGTAATATGAAGCATGGTGGACAGAATGGGCAATGAACAGGATGCTTTGAGAAATAATACATAAAAAATCCTCTCCCCCAGAAGACATATAAGCCCAAGACCTATTCCACCATCAACAACCAAACCCAATTTATTGCTGAAGAAGGTTGTAATATATCTGTGAGTGGAACAGTGAATTCTGAAGCTGTCAGTTTGTTCCAGCACTTTAAGTGCTGGAAGCCCAGAGGACTTGCCAAAAGTAGTTCTGTCCACATAATTAGGCTTTTAATGTAAAAACAGATCTTTGTGAATTTCTTTCTTTTGCAGGACTGCAACTGGGTAAAGAAAGTGTTTTAATAAGCATGAGTGAACAGCAGCATGTTTTTGGTACTGTTAATAGGCTGGAGCCAGTGTCAAAGAGAACATATGTAACTCTTCTTCCAGCCACCTCTTTTGGCTGCTCTTTGGGCACTGATGCCAAAGAAATAAATAAATCTTGTCAGTCCTTTCAGGCCATTCATTAACTGCATTTCTTTTTGTTAAATAACTTCTTGTAGCTCTAGGGTTACCAATTTTTTATTTTTATTTTTTTGAGGAGTTTGATTTTCAGATTTGTACACATTTCCTGTGTGTGAAGCAAAGCCCTTTTCCTTTTCAATTGCGTTCTGAGTGTGTGTGTACTTGTAAGTAAAATACTCAGTTTTTGTTATTTTTTGGAGTGTGTGGTTCTCCACAATACTGAGAGCTTCCAGGAACATATACCTGGTTTGGAACCTGCCTAAGCTGCTTCTTAAAGAGTAAAACTCCTTTAGGTTCACTTCTCTAGTTCCAGTATTTAAATGCTGGCTCAAGAGGTTGTTGCTGCTTTACACATTTTCCAGTGAGAGAAGAGCATGGGTAATGGGGTTCATTACAGTGCTGTCCTACGTACCGGTGTAATGACTGAGTTAAAGCTAGTGGGCATTTCTACCAGCCCAGTGTGTTGAAGAGGCTTAGGAAAGGGTTGGATGATCAAAACTAGCACAGGAGATGGACAACAGTGTGTAGCTTGAGATGCACAAGGTAAAGGTAGATGTGCAGTAGCCAGCAGTAAGTTGAACAAGGCTTCTCCAGGTCTGCAAACTTAACTCTGTTTGACCCTGTGTTTCTCTGATGAACATTATCGCTCTTAGATATAATATTGGAATGTCTATTGAGTAATTGCAGTACCAGATGGAAAATATCCCTCTTCCTCATATCCTCTCATAGCTTACTCATTTCATAGCAGTAAAATTATGGCGGGATTGAAATACAGATGTGTTTTGGAAACATTAAAATTACAAATTATGTAGGTTTATTACTTTTATTCATGCTTTTAATAAGAGCTGTTTGAAATTATGAAGCTCAATCTTTTCATGCAATTGTGTGTCTGTCAGTATTCCAGAGGGAAGGTTGTCTCCGGGAGAAGGTATCAGAGTATGAATACTGCTGAATGATTCATTTATAAGTTGCTTTATTTGTCAGGAGTTTTTCTGTTGTACTTTCCTCTATAATACCTAGGTTTTTCCATGCTGTAATAGGCTCATATTCTTAGAACATTTGAGAAGGTGTGATATTACTTTGATCTCATAGGCAAGACAGTGTGGCAAATGAGGCATAGAGGACTTCCTTAAGGTTCATCTGGAAATGGGGCATGTATATTCCTATTAATTCTGTGTTGTTACCAAAATATGGCCTTTTCTGAGCGCTTACATTTAAACAGAGCGCAGAGAAAGAAAACTCCTGGTTAAGGCAATTGAGTTATCAATGAATACGGATTTTTATTTTTTCTGATGTGCTTGTAGGTATCTGGTGTGTATCAGAATGTGTGTTGAACACTAAGACAACCACTTAAATTCTTTAGAGAGGTTGAGGAACGGTAAGCAATAAATGGGGTTATTGACCCACTTTAATAAATGGTCTGTTGAAAGAAATCATTTGCGTGCATATAGTATTTCTTCTGTGCTACATAAAAATCTCTGATATGGGCTTGACAGATCTGTTCAACGAAAGTATTTATTGTAACCTGAACTATGTAACATGTCTTGATTATTGATGTTTCTTGTTTTTGCTGGCAGAGAATAATATTATTGCCTTTTTCTAGGAGTTGTGCACCTTCATTGCAGTGCTTCGCACAGTGCTAGGTGTGTTAGATGTGTCTGTGCTAGGAGCTGCTGAATATTGATATTCTCTTTACTCCTAAAATTTTATATCCTTTTTTCCCTTCCACTTCTTTAGAGGGAAGAAAAATGTGCTTAAACTTGTGTTTTAAATGCAGCTCAGCTTAGTCTTTTATTGTTATAATTTACATGGAGCTTAGATGGCTTAACAAACAACTTTTTTTTGGGTCAGCTACATGATGCTGAGGCAGCAGAACACACTTCTCTGTAGTAGTTACCTTAATTAATAGGGCTTTTGCATGCTTTCTGTGAGGACCTCCATACTAGCTTTAAAAAAGCCCCAGATTCTTTAACCTCTCTGATCATAAGGGTGTTAATGGAGGAAAATAACTGCTTAAAATAAAAGGCAGGCAAAGCAGGTTTGAGAAAATATATTCTAAAAGATACACATCATTATATAGCTGGAGATACAGGGAGAAAAGGTATCTCAGTATGCAGTCTGTTCTAGGGATCTGAACTTGCAAATGAACAAGACAGTTCATTGAGATTTCCTTGGATTTTCCAAAGAAACAGATATATCTCTCGTGTGTGTCATTGTCTGTTAAGAAAATGCCAGTGTGTGTAATATTTAATGCAGTATATTCTTATTTGTTTGTATCTGTATGACATTTTGTTAAACATAAAAGCAAATGAGAAAATAAGGTGCATCAGGGGGTTGTTATGGCTGAGAGGGAAATTTATCACTGAACTGTCATTGGCAACTGAAAGAATTCGTAGACTCTAGTGTCGTACGATAACACATTTCTAACAACAAATCATTTAAGTATATAGTTCTGAATTTAACCTATGTACTACCTTCAAGGTTAGTGGCTAGAAAATACTTGGGATCAAAGAAGGCTGAGTATGAAAGAATCTATTAGAGTCTGAACCAAGTGCTTAACTTAGATGTTGAAATTGGTTTATCATCTGAATCCAGATCAATGAATCTTGTGTTTAGCACAGAGTCTGTTGCAGTGTTTTGGTCATCCAGAAAATTGTCCTGTTCTTGAGGGCAAAGCATCATGTGTACCCTCATTGTCAAGAAAATTCTGCATGGACTCGGCAGGGTTTTGTCTTCAAGAGCAATTGAATCCCAGGCACCTTCTTCTGTGGTAACTTGATCTGTCAGGTATTTAAAAGAGGCAAATTAATTTCTAGCAAGCTGCAGCAGAGCTTTAGTATTGAAAATTTAAGAAAAAGGACAAAATGATGGCAAACGGCTCTCTTGCAAAGTACTTGGAGCTTAATATTTTACTTTAAACATGGAGCTGCTTTTTACTATCTTTAATTTTTTTTTCTTTCTCCAGAATTAATCAAGTAGTCCATATAGATAATATTGGTTCCATTTCTTTCTCCTTAGCTGGCTGCTCATTGCAAGGCTAACTTAGGAACAAACACATTCTTGAATGGTGTGTGTCTGTGAACAAGTTCCTATGAGTACAAGGTTTCAGTAGTATTTTCCAGGATCACTTTAGCTTTGCATGCCCATATTAATTGAATAGATTTCAAAGAGATCCATGAAGGTGCTCCTGAACATATATGACTGTTGAATATTCCTTTATAAAGTCTCTTGTAAGATAATGACCTCAGATACAGTTTGAATCAATCGTCATGTTAATTAAAAGTCGTAAGGCATCTGTTTCAGCAAAAAACAATAGAACTGATCAACTGTGGAAAAAAAATTACCCTGCCCATCACCATCTTGAAAAAATATTTTCATACTCCATCATAAAAATCTTGCTGTCAAAGATGAAACATGCTCAGTGATTCCAGGTGAGGGCTGAAATGTGCTATGCAGTCAAAGGACGTTTATGGAGAGCACCTTCCTTTAGAAGAGTCTTGTGAAGCTTCTGTAAAGGAACAAGTGGGGACATGGAAGAACCTGAGAGAAAGCTATGTTTGTACATTGAGATGGGATCTGGAGTAAGAAGTAAAACTTCCATAATTGCATTAGTAGCTTAAAATGATTGGGATAATTGAGCTAGTTAGTTGATTCTGGCTTGAATGTCAGTGGTGGTGTGTGAAGGGGTTTCTCTGAAGGAGAGAGAAGTTGCTAATGGCAGATCTGAGTCACAGCAAGCAGATGGTGTTGTTCTGTGACTTCAAGTAACCATAGCTTTCTTCAGTCTTTACATTGAGACGATTTTTATCTGCCTCTCCTCAAATAAAGATGTCTAAGTTGAAACACTGATGTCAAAGCCATGGAGTCACTCAGTTAACACACTTGCTTCTCGCCTAAAATACTATGTCCTTAATATAGGACTTGTTTCATATTACTGCCCAGCAAGATGGAATCCATGCTTCCAAATACATTTTTCACCATTTGCAGCTTTTGATGCAGTACCCAAAGCTTGATTTGTCGCCTCAGGATGATTCCATATCAAGCGCCATGAATCAAATTATTTTCTAACACAATGGGTTTAGCACCTCTCCTGCTGTGACAAATGGTTTTGTGGAGGTACCAAATAAATGCTTCACAGCAGCAAGGTTTATCCTGTATTTCAAATAAAATCTGCCCACTTTTCCACTCTTCAGTTAGCTAGAGAGCAGTACAGGGAATTGTTTTCCTTTGAGGTGAATCCACATCAGTATACATCATAGGCTTTTTGGAATTCATTTCTCCTGGGAAACAAATTTCACTGAGTATGTGGGGCCAGTAGCAATGGGAAAGTACTTGTGAGCTGGAACTCTATTCCAGTGGCTTTGGCAGAGTGAAAGAAACTAGCTACAAAACCTGCAATTCTGCTAGTATGTCTACGGGAGGTTTTAAGCCTATGTGCATATCACTCCTTACGTGTTTTTGTAATTCTTTCAATGGGAAACAGTATATCTGGGGGTTTTAAGCCTAGCAAAAGGTTTCTGTGTTTTGAGTGAGAGTGCAAGTTGACTTCTGCTACCTCTGCTGATGTGAATATTCTGGCTCTCCACTGAAAGAAGAATTAAGCTAGCCATAATTTTTTTTTTGCCTTTTTAAAGATTAGTGAAATAATAGCACCTCAGCTGAAGCCCTCTCAGTTTAATGCCTTTTGAACACATCATAAAATATGAATTATTTTATCTTTTTATCCATTAGAATTCTAAAAGAACGTTATAATTTCCAGTTGTTGATGGAGTTATTGAGTCCCATTGCAGTCTTGTGAAGAATTTATACCATGATGGAGAGAAAAACCTGAGACATGAGTGGGACATTTTAGGGGCAGAGACATTCTACATTTTAGGAATGAGGAGAAAAACGCATACACAGAAACACACTGACATGCATAAGCAACTGTTATATTAATTGTACTCACATCTGTTTCCAGAGCCTTTGATCGTCTTTCCCCAAATCAAAAGCTTTGACATTCAGATGGTGTTTTCATCCTCATAAAATGTTAGGATAAAAAACCCAGGGCTATATTGGCAGTAAACTCGGGTTGCTTTCTAAGTGCTTGTTTGACTGCAGCAAACACTAGCATATTATTGACAGAACAGTTTTTCTTCGGGTGAAGGTTCACCTTCATCTAGAAGTTTATAGGACATTGTTTTATATGGAAACTTTTCTTTTTTTACAAATATAGTTTGATATTTTACATGGGACGTTTTCTAGACTGTCAATTTCATACTTGTCTTTTGGGTTGCCTGTTACTAACACATTGTAATATCTCCAAAATGCTCTGCAAGAAGAGAAATATTACTCGATTTTGTGTATAAAATACTAGCCTTCCACATTAGGTACTGTATTTCCTATGTAGATATACTGAACTGCTGAAAACAATTTGGGTAGGTGGTGAAGCACAATAGCGAGACCATAGATAGTGAAAGAGATGGGTTTTTTAGCTTTTCACTTTCCGTCTTTCAAAAATAGTGTCAAGTCTAAAGAGCCTCCTATTTAGCTGGGTTGGAAATGTTTCAGTTCTCTAAATCTCAAACTTGAATGAAATTGCAGCATAGGAAAAGATGGTACTTACTTCTAATTAACTTCAGGTTTTTCATGCACCCACATTATGAAGTCATGTAACGTAAACCTGAGATTTTAGTCTACACGTCTATAAACGTCTATAACTTAATATTTGTATAGATGAGAAGAATAATTGCATTAATGCTAATTGATTGGTTCCTGGGATAAAGGTGTTTGCTCCATTTGTGGACTAGTTCTCCTCAGTGCATTTGATTGTATCTGTTCAGCTGAGGAAGGCTCAAAGTTGAAACTGCTAAATGATTTCTGAACAATTACATGTCTTCACAGCAAGAGGGAAAGGATATTGCTTTTGGTCCATAGCACAGACTATTTTCTTAGATATCAAAGTCCCATAGCTAGATCTGGTTTTAGGCAAAGCTTTGGAATCCTCCTGCATCTGATGCCATTTTTCTTTTGTACCAGGCTTTGTATTTAGTTAAGGATCTTTTTCCAAGTATCTATTTTAAATGCTTAAGCTACAGCTAATCTCAGTCTTATGTAAATTTAATCTTTCTGATTACAGTAGTTTAGAGCTTCCTTCGTTTATATCATCCAGTACTAAATAGGAATGCACACAGTCAGCGTTATGTTCAGATGATGGAAACAAGTGCTGTAAGACATAGGAATTAAATATAATATTGTATCATTTATCACAGAATTTCTGATACCAATGACTAGAATGTGACAACCTAATTTCAACTGGTTTTGAATGTATCTAAGGCTGAACACAGGCCAGCCAGCCAGCCCAATGGGCTAGCCAATTTTGGGTGTGTTGACCAGGTAAATTTGCAATTGAAATAAAAGCTAGTGTTTCAAGGCAAATCCTATGCCTATTCTTACTTCAGAGTTGCTATTGCATATAGGAAAGAATGGCACACACACACTTACTGACAAAATACTACAATAGAAATTTCAAAATTAATAAATGTCTCTGAGAAAAATCACTCACTTCATCAAGAAACATTTATATCAGCACTGCTGCTTTAGTGGAGACAAATTAAGGGGATGACTTATTAGAGAAAAATTACTTGAATACACTGTAATAACAATAGATTAAGAACCCATAAGAGCTACCCCAAATAATGGAAAGAATATGTAATCATTTAACCTGATGAACTTTCGTCCGTGTTTGGATATCTGCTGAAATTATCAATTCCACCCTTATTTTCTGTTGTTTTAGATACACTTTTTGGTAGACTCTTCTCAAAATTGTATCAAAGCCCATCTAAGATGTGTACATTCTGTATGGAAACCATGTAAGAACAGTGAAGCAGGAATCTCAATAAGCAATTTTGTAATATCAACATTTGGCAATTGACTCATGCATATCATCTGCAACCCATTTTAAAAGATGCATTAGGAAAAAGTACAATTGGAGATGCTCAGCAAGCAACACGGCTTCCCTGTACAGGGGTGAATTTCATACTGAAGTATTGTAACTATTCTGTAATGGTGAAATATAAATACAGGTGAAATCTCCATCTTGTCTGATGTGAAATGCTGTTGAGTATATCCAAGAACATCTTTTGAGTGAGGAACTTGGAATTAAAATCTAGAAATCCTTATGTGCCTCAATCACAAAACTAAACCTAGGTTTTTTGGGGGCTTGATTTTATTCAGAGTAAAATCAAGCTAATATTAATTGCACATTAATGTAGGATCTGGAGCCTTCCATGCACAGACCAGTAGCATTATACTTTGTTCTCTTGTTCCAATGAGGTGTCTTCTGAAGTGTATTTTTAACAATAATATCACTTCCAAAATATTAATTATGCCTTCTGCAGCAATGTTAATAACAACTGCTGGATTGTGAACTCCTAGGAAAGCAGTAGGATGTAGCGATGTTAATGAACTCCTTAAAATAATGACAATGAGTATAGCGATAATGAGAAAACCTCTTTTATGTTCATTAGTTGAAGAAGAGTATATTTTTATTATGGAACTGATTCCTGTAGCAGCAGCTGATAGTGTGATTGAAGTCTAAATGTTCATTTGTGTTAAATATGACAAAATAATGTATAAAGCAGGTATATGAATCACCATTCAGGGTATTATAGCTTTTTGACTTCCAATCAAAACTGTATTGTTACTGGTAAGTGATTGCGACTGACTTTTTCTGTTGTAGCACCCGTAGCAATGCAGTATTTTATTTTGTGCTTGTTGTTGAGTGAGAATATAAGTGTAGTTCAAATCAGGAAATAAACCCAACATGGTTGCTCTTGTCGAAAATGAAGTAGGAGCATATTAATGATGGAAAGGAAAGGCACTGCTTATGTGAGCTGAGTTCTATGGGACTGAAAGCATAAATAGTTTCAAAAATTGGTATGTAAAAACCCATAATCTGAATAAGAAAAGTCAGACAGAATAGGTGTAAAATCTCAGGTTTGCTCCCTGTTTGACAACTAAAACTGAGTACTTTTAGCAAAGTATTTGTGTCTGGCTTTATTTCCATTTCATCTTGTAACAAGAGATTGTGCAGCCCCATATTCTTATTCATTAAATCTTTGAGGTGGATGGAATGTTCTTACCTTACCAGAAAAGATTTAAAAACACAACCACCACCCCTCCAACCTTAATTGCTTTGATCTCATTCTTATCTCTCGAGGAAGCCTGCTAAGAGCTGCCACACACAAACCATTTATTTTGCAGCTCCCTTTTGAAAGCAAGTCAGTGCAATAACTTACAAAGCATGAGGGCTGTTTGCCATTTGAAGTGCTCATTCTTTGTTGCTGCTGCCTGGAAGGGGACTGCTTCCCACCAGGAAACACATCTCTGTTCTACCCACACAAGTGAGGACCAGGAGCCAGGAGGTACAGAATGATAATCAAGTAAGGAGAGCTTTAACACTGTCATATGTGCAGGTAGCCTGCAGAGCAGTCTGCAGGAACTGAGACTTCCTAGACATGCTGGAATCCTCTAGAAAGAGCTGAAGTGGCAAGTCAGCCAATTTCCCTCATTTCTAGCTAACCTAAATTTGTCTCTGCTTATGGTTGAGAGCTTTTGACTTAAATGTATCACTTCTGATAAGAAAAACAAGATTAGGAGACAATGACATCTGCTGGCTTTGGAAAGCGAACACATCAAACCAGCATATCCTGATCAGGCAAGCACTTTGCTTCTGAGCAGTCCATTTTGAGTTTTTCATGAAGCTGTGAAACTATAATACAATGGAAAAAGGGTACATGGACAGACTCCTGCTGTCAGGACACCAGGCATCTTGGGAAGGAGAGTGTCTGCTGGCTTCTGGTGGATCAGAGCTCTGCTGGAGGGTGTTCCAGGGAGAGGGAAGGATCTGAGCAGCAGCTCAATGGCAGGAGCTACTTCCCTGCAGGGACCCTCAGAAAACTTCCAGAGACGCACTCCTTAGTTTGCTTACTTCTTGATTTAGATAAGAACAATCATGGCTAACTGACCTTCAAGGAAGATACTGTTCTAGAAACCCAGCATATGAGAAAAAGACAGATGATTTTGGTTTATTCCTTCTTTGGGGTGACGGGATAGATCCCCTCTCAAACATTTCTGTTGGAACTCTTAAACAGCTGCTGTGCTGTGTGGAGTACATGGCATCTTCCATCTGGCAATGTCAGAAATCTTTAAAAACCAAATTAATCAATTGTACCTATCCTTTTTTTCCAGTTAGGAACTTCTTATCCAATATTACCAGTCTCATTTGTTTGGAGATCATAAGACTGGATTGAAAATCACAACATTTGCATTGGGTATTTTAGGAAGATTTTTCTGCATTTGCTTTACAGCTTTGATTAAGATTCATGCACTAAATCCTTCTGCAATCTCGTAAATCTCTGAGTGTCATGTTATCACTTCTTGAAGCAGATTTCTAAGGAAAATATTAAATAGTGGGGGTTTTGAATTAAAACTTGAGATTTTTGGCATTTGGAAGCCTTCGTAGCACAGTAGCACCTGGAGGAAACAGGGGCACTATTTGTCTCAAAGATTTCCTTGGGGGCCTTAGAGCCAAATGAAAATACCAGAAATGAAGCATAGGCTTCCAGCTGGTCTGTGACTGCAGTGGGCCTCAGTGCGTCTCTTGAACAGGGAGTTTGAGAGAGAGAGATGTTAAAACAGTTTAGCTGCAGTGAAATAATGTCCAAATGTCTGTGTGGCTTTTGATTTGATCACTCAGACTCAGTACAAAGGGAAAAGTTGATTACAATACAGGCAGGAGACTCAAAGTACTTATTATTTAGTCTATGTTGTCCATTTTCTGTTCATCTTTATTATAGCCTGCTTCTTGCCTTCTACCACTTACCTTCAAGCTCCAGAGTTTGAGTTGCTAGCTGATAACTACTGCAAGTCGGCCTACTGGTTTTTTGTTTGCTTTTTCTGTTCCTTTTTTCTAACCATACTTCAAATGTTTTTGTCAACCTACTTTTCCTGTATGAAACTGTGTACTAAAAGGAAAAATGTTCTCAACAGAATATAATAGCATAGGTTTGAAGTAAAATGGATATATTAGGATTAGAGTTTCACTTCGCAAGCAATTGCACTATGTTGTCGTGGTGCTTTTGTATGTGAAATATAATTTACTTGTTTCTGAGTAGGGGAGTGTAAAAGTATTTCTGTGATTCTCTGTCAGTTGTCTGTCATTCAGCTTCCTCTGCAGTAGGTTTTGCTGTTGGTTTTGTTCCTTCTGAGGCTTCTGTTGTAGCTGTTCGTGCCTGGTTCTTCGCTTTAAAGCAAGCCTGGTATTCTAGTTGGTACACTGTAACTGGATTTGCACAAGAAATCTGTTGAAGTATCACAAAAAGGAATTAAAAAAAGAAAGTTCTCTGGGCCCAAATAATTTAAAAGCTCCTCCATATATAAGTAAAAAAGAATCTTAGCATTCATAGCATGCCTCATAGAAATGCATTATATATTGTTACCACGTCAGCTTGTAATATTGGTACATGGCTTCAGTGCCTTGCTTGTATTTGTAATTACATTTAAATAATTTAACTCCATTATCCTACAATGTCTAGTGGAAATGCATGGTTCTTTAGGAAGACATTTCCCTTTAGATTGATCCAAGGACTACAGAAATGCTGCTGTTATTAATGCTTGTGAACTATTGACATACAAAAATAAAACTGCTCTCAGTGTGATGGAAGACATTAATAAATAAGCTCATTTTTGAGAATATTTTTGCAATGAGCTATCTGATAACTCATGTTACAATTTGGGTTCTGTGTCAGATAGCCTTAGGAGCCTGACTAGTTGTATTTTGCAGGTTGTAGGTATCTTTTGCCAAAATGAAGCAAAAAGGGTTCCATTCCAACTGATGAGTGATTGAAGTCATGCAGTGAAATACAGTCATTGTTCTCAAATAATGCAGCTAAATTCTTGGATGGCAGCAAGATTTCTTGGACTTCAGTAGGACTGTATTCATGTGTAGCTGGGAAAGACAGTGGAGTACCCACAGTAGAGTGTTTTGGTGTATGTTTACTGATGGACTTATGTTGGATGTGTAAAGGGTAGCTTTGTAACTGCTGAAATTCATCTTGTTTTGCTTTGAATTTGTACAAGCACTTTAAAGCTGGTTTTCAGCCTTCTGTTGAGTTTCTTTTGGGGTTTGCTCTTTTTTTCAGCATGAAATACCTACCACAAGTTTTGAGTATGAAATGCTGTATCTCTGACACAGAACATGACACCAGAGAAGCTTCTAACGTTGTCTTAGATCATCATACCTCATACTTAAAGACGCCTGTTTGCTGGCTCACAGTAGGAACTAAATAGCCAATACTAGGATGAGCACATTGGTTTTTTAATCTGTAACACCAGTGAGTCCTTCCTCAGCATCACCATGAAACATAGAGAGTTGCAGGAATTTATCACAGATACTCAGTAAATCTGTTGTAACTTTTTGTCTTTTGGTTGCTGGCTCACCTCTTCGCTGTCAGTCCCCAGAATGGGCCCAGGACTCTGGCTGTCACTCCTCCTGGGTGTATCTCCGAGGTTGAACTGCTGAGTTTCTTTGGCTTTTTGCTTTCTCTTTTTCCGACCTGTTTATCTCCATCAAGTCTGCCTGCCTTCTCCCAAGATCCTTTATCTTCTTTTGATCGTTCGTTTCCTTTTCATAACCTCTAAGGCTTCTGCTCTTTCTGTTCATTTTCCATCAGGGGGCTCCTGTGGTCGATCCAAAGGTTTGTCTCAGGTTTTCAACACTCAATGCATATGATATGCTCTGGCGCCACCATAGGAGCTTTCCATACCCTGCCATTAGTAGTGACAGGCTCAGATTTGTGTAACTATGGAAGAAAACCCTGAAAGTGTCTGGATGAGGTTTTCTGGTTCATTAATTGTGAAATAATTTCCCTTCTTAAGAGGCTTCTATGGAGCAAGGAGAAAAATTATACATACATGAAGGCAAGTGGAAAAGATCTGAGTGAAATATCATGACTCTTTTACTTTCCAGTTGTGTTTTTCCTTGTTTTTTAACTAGTTTTGCCACTACTGGTGAAATTAATAGGTCAGTGTAAGTTTTCCTGCATGCTAATGGTCATAACTAAAGAGTCCTGAGGTTTTTTTCAAACATGCCTTGAAATATTGCTATATGAACTACTTTCAGTTTTGGTTGTTTCTATGCCACCATCAAAATTACTGACTTTGTATTTTCCTACACAACTGAATGCTTTGATCTGCTTCAATATAATCAATAACAGAAATACACTCTGTTTTAAAGAATACCAGTGTTTTTTTGCAAAATGAGGACAAATTGCCATCTCTCCCTGTTGTCAAACACATTATTTTTGTTTGATTGAAAGTACACACATTTTCATTGTATGGTGGCTGTGCTGCTTAATGAAATGGACCTATCGTTACAGCCCAAAACTATATATAAATTACATATTGTTATAGTTGCCATGGCAAATAATTACCATTATTTAATGATAACTTGTGAAACCATTGAGTAGCAAGGCAAGTGTAGTTGCTAAAATGCAAAATGCTATTTTTCTGTGGATTATATTTAATACCAGATCTAGATTGCTTTTTCTTAATTGCCTGGCTTCAGAGCTTTTTGAATTGTGTATCACTGAAACTCTAACAGGTATGCAAGAAGACAGCTTAATTGTGCATACAGAATATACCTGTATGTACTTTGTAATCCTGGTTCCCTTGCTTCTAGTTTTAAGAATGTTCCTCATTTGTACTCCAAACTTCTCTTCTTCCCATCTATTGGTGTTAAGAAACCTCGTAAATTAGTCCTATGCTGCTTCAGACTCCAGGCTTGTCTAACTTTGGTTCTCCTCAGCAGGGTATTACCTTTTAATATCAAAGGGATTTGAGTATCTGTTTAAATTACAGCCAAGATATTACTGATGTAACTGCTTGGTGCCAGCCCCTTCAAAAAGGGGAATTTTCTACCATGCATGCGTCTTTCAGGACTGTTCATGGAAATCAGCAAACATGCCTCTTTGCAGACAGTTTCAAGCTAACAGGGAATCGTAGTTTACTCAGCAGAGGAACAAACGCTACCACATGGGTAAGTGTAAGTAGAAGTTACTCAAGTAAGCTCAATATATTCCAGAGGAAAAGATGGAAATAAATCTTATGTAGTAATTTTAATATTAATTTGCCTCCCCATTATTGGTCTGTGTCACATTTCCCCTGAGTTAAGTCAAACCCTGTTTATTTTTTGCCTTTTCTTTCTCTCCATCAAAATTTGAAAGGTGTTGAGTATATAGAAAAGTCTGGAGCTGAGTGTTCTTTGAATAATGGATTGATCTGGGGCTGCATATATGAATAAATGATACGGGGAATAATTTTAGATTTTGCACAGATATAACAGGTATATGACAACTGAAATAAAACTTCAGCATGTATTTGTGTGTTGTGCAGTGTTGTTCCTCCTTGACAATGGATATATTTGCAGGATCTTCCTGTGGTAAAGCTTGGTCACTAGTTATATCAGGTACTGTTTGGTACATGACTTAACATTTTTGTAAGAGGCTGCTGTTTCCAGTGAATAAACTTGTTCTAGTTAATGAAGATGACCCAGCTTTACAATAAAGACTACTGGCTTGCTTAAAATCCATACTCTGTGGCCTACAGTGTTATTACTAAGATGTGTCCAGGCTGACTTCTGTTTTCAAGGAGTGTACGTAGGTTTTCTCTTACAAAAGTTGTTCTGACTCTTTTCTCATTGGTGCTCTTTGTTCATATCGCAAGTACTAGAAGGGAAGAAGAAGGAACACTGTGCTAAGAAATGTGAATTTAACACAACATAACCTTATCAATTAAATAGCTTAGATTTGGCAAGGATTAGTTATTTACAGCATGTAAATAAGATTATTAATTACATAAGATATTGTTTACTGAGATTCTTAATGCTCCTGCTTCAGGGTGTAAACTAATTAGTAGGCAGTGTTGAAAAATTGCATCATGTTATTATAAGAGCTCATGGAAAAACTGGTTGAACAAAGTGAAAGCTGCCATGTGGTATTAATAGACCAGCATAGACATCATTGGCTCTTGATGAGAGATTGTACATGCTGAATGCTGGGAGAGATAATCCTAAGCAACTGGAGAACTGAAGTGGGGATGGCAGCAGCCCTTCAAGGGTAAGGAATACTTGAAATACCTAATTCAACTTTTCTCTAATTGGTATCTGTAAGGATGGGTGATAATTAGATGTGTACCTTAAACAGACCTTTCTCCGCAGAGACCACACCATGAGTGTTTTAAGCACAGGTGGTGCATTCATCTGTCTGAAACGTGAACATCTTTCTTCGTTTTTTAGTCAGTAGAATAATGGCTCACAAGAACCTTCTCCAACAGTGTGGTTAAATCAGGGCTGTCTCTGTCTGTGGCAGGGCTGTTATCCTGGGCCCAGGAGTGCTTTGGCAGGCTTTGTGCTCCAGTGGATAATGAGGGTTAGGAATGGGCAGCAGCTACCGGAGGTCAGATCCCTGTAACAATTCACCTTCCTACAAGCCTGTAAAAGGAAAAATAAAGCACCATTTTATTTAGCAGCACAGTGCTACCACTTTGAGCAGTATGTATTTCTCACAGGCTTTCCCACACAGAACCTTGTGCTTCATTTAGATGCTGCCGATCCCTCCCCTTGCTCATCTGAAGCCTAAAGGAATCACCAGCAGTTTCAGGAGGAGCCCAGGCTCATGACCTCAGTGCACTTATCTTCTCTATCCTGTTCACAGACACTTGTAATGGTGCGAAGCTCTGTTCCTTCACCAAACTGCCCTGGGAGCCCTTTGGAGAGCCTCTGTAGTTATCTGCATTCCCAGAGCTTCACTAGAAGCTCACAGATGCAATGGGAGCAAAGGGAAAGATATACCAGTGTTAAAGTAGTTAAAAATCTGATACTCATAATTTCTTTTAGTTGCTGAATTCGCTATGCCAGCAGGCTTCTCTGTATTTGTGTATGTGTGTGTGTGAGTGCGTGTTCAGAGAGAGCGTGTGCATGTACTCATGCTGAAGAGGAAAATAGACACTGCAGAAACAGAAAACTACAAAGCTGCTTGTGTCTGCCAAGTAAAGAATATTATGGTTAAAGATAATAAAGACAAGGTAAGAATCAGCTTCTCCTTTGTTTACAGACAAAGCCAGTGTAAAGAAGGACCTGCGGAGTTTCAGGTTCTTCACATCAAGCACGTTCTTAAAATGGGACAGGATGTGAAACCTTTGGAGAACCTAAACATTTTTTTTCTGCCTACATGACTGAAATATTATTTCTCTGCTTCTATTTTTCTCGTCCTGTGCTACTGGGGAAACATCATAGCTCACCAGGGTTAATGACTGCTACCTCTTTCTCGCTACAGAAATGGTTGGGATTGATGCTCTAAACAGAAGCAATTTCAGAACTTAGCACCAACTCCAAACTCAACCGCAGGAGAATAATCTCATTTCTGCCTTAGTCAAGTATCGTGAGACATCAAATAGTATGGTGGTGCAGAGTGCAGTATGATGATCTCTTACATACTCTGTTGATGACTTCTTACCTAACTAGAGTAGTTATCAGTATAAAGGTTACAAGTACACCGTGAGGCAGCATAAAATTATAGTAGCTTCCTGTGATTCAGTATGCAAAATAAGAGTTGTTAGGCTTCAAGAGATCACAGGACTGATATTGAACCAAGTAGAAAGATGGCAGGTTGCATCTCCATTTTACAGCAGTATTATTCTAGCCCTTTTTCTCTCTAGTTCATCTCATTAATTTTTTTCTGAAGTATAAGCGCATTAAAAATCACTCTAAGGGAATAATTTTTCTAATGCTTTGTGTTGAAGTCATGGATTGATGATATTCTCGCTCATGTCTGAAACTTGCTCACCATTATTCTAATTTATTTTTCTAATTGTCTTGTTGTTTGTTAAATAATTGGTATAATAAGGCTTTGCAAGGCTTTCCAAATAAAGCAGCAACGTAGAATGGCATATTTGATGTATGATTTTTGAGAGTTCCTGACCCAGGCTTTCAACACATCTTAATTTTGTAAGTAGGCAGTGGATGAACACGGTCTTGAATTCAGAACTGCACATTCATCTGTTTATGTAATTTGCTGTTAATTGCCACTGCCTGCTTTTGTCAATAGGCTGTTAGACCTTCAGCTTGGGAAATGCTGGCTTGTATTCTGTTGCTCTTCTTTCTGCCGTTGGTTCTGCCGGAGTCTTCCTTTGCAAATTGCTTGTAGTCAGTCAGTGGATTTTTCTTTTGGTGAGAGTTTTCTGGCTGGTTAAAATTTGTTGGCATGGTTGAGATAAGTGCAAGAAGTAGTGGAAAGAAAGTGGAAGAAAACTGTTATAATGGCAATTTATCCTGATTCCTGAGCCCTTCCTGCAGTTAACAGTCTGCAGTTAAACCCCATCACATTTGCAGTTAGCAAATAAAATCTTAATGAGAAATTAAAAGTGTTTGCAGTGATTCCAAACTTGGTATTCCCATGAAACTGTAAACAGATGCTTCTCCAATACACTGAAGAATACACCAAGATGAAAATTTGTAAAATTATGTTAAACTAAGTTAGCACAAATGCCCACTTAATTTTGGTTAACTAGACACTCAAATTTCAGCTACTTACGTGATTTTAGTTAAGTCCTTTGGAAGTGCTTCATTGAGATGGGGATGATGTTTTTCCCATCTAGCATTACATAGCTGTCAAGAAGAATACGGAATATAATTTCTACAGTTGCAGCAGATTTTGCCATTTGTACTTCCTGTTGAAGGAAACTGGAGAAGAATAGTTATTTCCTTATGTGTTGCCAGCATGAATTATCTTAGGCTTGCTAATTACGACACAGCAATTCATTCTTTTTCTGCATGTTTTTCCCATTCTTCAAGTGGTTTTTACTGGTGCAGCATCTTTGTAGGTTAGTGTGATTTTCCAAGTGCAATGAGGACTTCAAACTCAAAGGGGTGGCAGGAAGGGGGAGGCATGGCTGACATCTAAATGAGGAATTAAAACCCATGGTGCGGTAATGCTAAATATGGTCTTTCTGGGACCGGGATGAGATCTCACTCAGATCTACATAGAGGAATCCAGATAAAAAGCATTTTAATATTTGCCTAGTGCTTTGTATTTGCAGAAGGCTATTCTAATGTTACTTAATTGTTGCCTGCATCCACTGACTGCCTGTGTCCCCTTTCATTTATCCTATACACTGAAGTTCAGTAAAGGTAACGCAGCAGTTGGAAAGAAGTGTTATAAAGTGTGACAAACCCAGTTTCCTCAGCAGTGTTCAGCTGCCATGATGCCTATTTTACATCTTTCCCTGATGTAATGAGAGGTGTGAGTTCCTTTCTGATGTTACGGTTTTGAGCTGGATATACACATTCAGACTTGCCTGAAGCCAGAAGATGTCCATCACTATGAAATGTTTTATTTTGGGTGAAGGGGCAAGAAATCTTTTGCAAATGGAAAGAAGGGGTGGCTTTCCTGATACACTCAACCCCAATTTGTGAAGACAGGAAGGGCTTAAGGAGTGCCCTGCTAATACTGCACCATACTGTGTAGGCTGATAAATATTCTGACAACAAAATGCTGTAATGGAGTCAATCAAAAGTTCCACAAAATATTTCAGGAATTCAGAATAAAATAGAAAATGATCTGAAAGTGTCTGCAGAAGTGGAATCAAATCCAATAAAAGCATGCTTCTGTGGAAAGTTTAGCTGAACTGAGAAATACTTTGGAAAGGAAATGATATAAAATGAAAAACTTTTGAAGGATGAAACAGAAATGCTTCAGGGGGAAAAAAAGGAGAAGAAAAACAAATCTTTCAGTTTAGAAAGGCAATTTGGTGTAAAGAGAGACAAAATCGTTTGAATTTTTTTTTCCATTTAATCCTGCTGTATATTAAAGCAGGAGTCAAAGCTTCAGGACTGGCACTCTATCTTTTCAGTTGCAAATCTTATCTGATGCCAGTGTCAGCAAGTTCTTCTTTGCCAACCTGTGGGCTATTACTTCGTTCAACAATGTCACTTATTAACTTAAAAAAGGAAATAAAAACCTATCCATGGCCTCTGCCTATGAAGAGAATATTTAGATTTCATACTTTAGTAGAGAGGAGCTATAAAATGCATCACTTTGAGTAAATTAGCCAAGAAAGTGATATTGTTGATCTTTCTTGGGTATATCTACCTTGTTCTGTATGTTGAAGCATATACAAGTTCATTATTTCTGGAAAGCTGTTACAGTCTGAGGGACAACTATACTGTAGAATGTAGCTTATAGAATGTAAGCTATAGAATGTGCAGAAACAGAACCATGAGATTGCCTTTTTAGGAGTCATATTTTTCTTCTTTTGAAGAGGCAAATACATAGAGGTTTTCTAATGATCCCACAAAGGCAGTATTTGGGGAGAAGAACCTAAGGAAAATATTATTCCTTCTCACAATGGGACATAACTACCTGAAATTTCTTCAGTAGTGAAATTTGATTGTAGTAATAGGGGAAGGCTGCTTTGAAAAGCTCCTGTGATATAAGGTTATGGGGATCTGGCAATGCTGAACTATGTACCTGGAAGACGTTTATGTACATAAAACCTGAAGGGAAATTATTATAATCAATTGTATTGTTTTTCTTTGCATTTCAGAATGGAATGCAGCATCCATAATACAGCAAAAATCAAATGAGGAGGAAAGGATGTCATGTTAATTCATCTAACTAAATTCTAATTTCCAGGCCTTTTGTTTGGCTGTGGAATAGCACTGGCAGGATGGTGGCTGCTGGCAGAGAAGTTCAGTTCTGTCCCAGAAGAAAAGAAATCAAAACAGCTTTGCACTGATCAGCTGGCACAGGCTGCTGGATCAATGGTTGGCAATTTGCAGGGCTGTGCTGTAGATAAGGCTGTCTCATCACTACCAGTCAGCCACATAATAGCTGATAGGTCCCTTTCAGATAAAGAGGAGCAGAAGACAGAAAACTGAAGAGAAAGGGGTGTGAAAGGGGGATAGAGGAGGAAGGGAAGATGACAAATCAGTATTTTCAACCTCATTTTGTAGTTGGGCTCCTTTGGTCTCTGATTCATTTCAGTGTTTGTTAATAGTGCTGTTAGTTCTTGCAGCTTTCAAATGATTGTGGTGTTCATTAATTCCTGTGTTTGTGCGGTAATCTTCTGAAAAAGAACAAATTATTTTTATGTTTTTAAATAGTACCCCCCATCTCCCAAAATAGAAGTTCAAAATAGGCACACTTCAGACATCTATCTGGTTTACATCTTACCTTTATTGTCTTTCACTTCTTTTTCTTGTAAACAATACAGAGTGTGGTTATCTTGAAAAAAGAAAGACTTTTGCCAGTATCCCCTTCTGGTCCATTATTTACTGCAGCTTGGCCTTAGATGCTCTTGGGCTTTCTTTCAGTAAAGGCTGTGTCCTGGGGAGGGCAGGCTGGTAAAGAAGTGAAAAGAACAGGAAGAAAGGTATTTAAGCAGCACCTGAATTATTTTCAGATGTTTCTTGGTTTAGGAAAATCCTAAAACTGAGCAGCTTTGAATTTTGCTGTTTCTGTTTTTCTCGCGGTTCAGTGCAGATCATAAGGACATCTGTTTGCAACTGGATGACAGTGAAATGGAAAGAGGTGTGGGAATCCTTACATTATTCCTGCTAAAGCTACTAAATAAGCTTGAGGAGATATAGATGCTTCCCAAAGCCTGAAAATACACAGTGTAAAAGACGCCTTATTAAAAAGTGCTCTGGCTATTCTTAATCATCTTGAATCTTGAGCTTGTATTAGGTATTCCTGACTATAGGGAACATTCTCTAATTCCAGTGTCTAGTGCTCTGCAGCTTTCCAGAAGCAGCTATACCCAGTGTAGGGAATAAGTAAATAATTTGCTATTTCCTTTTATTCAGGTTTCCAGATTTTACCTCACAGGAGGAAAAATGCTTATTTATTTGAAAAGGAAATTTGAAAGTAATTTTTTTTTCTATTTTTCAAATATTGTTATCAGAGCAATTTAATACTACTTATTTTGGAAATCTCCATACAAATTGTTCTTGCTGTTTAGTCCCTCACTCTTTTCTGTGTGTATTGAGAAAAACAACTCCTTTTGATCCGTTGCAGAGAAGCTGATGAAACTGCATGTATCTGCAGCGAGGTAGAAGAACTCTCCCTAAAGTCCAAAAGGATTTGGGATGTAGTCAGCCAAGTCTCTCAGACTATTTTCCAACCTGATTCAGTCAATACTTATGGTGCACTGCGCCACTTTGTTGTGATTTGGTGTCAGAAATAGTGAGAAAGAAAAAAGGGGAAAATACCCAACCTTTCCTTATTGGCATTCTGGGAATTAAAGACCGGGAATGAGAACACCACAGTGGCAGCTGCCATGGATTGTTTATTTAATTCTTCCAATTTGTTCACCTTAATGAAACACCAAAAGATTTGAATGAGTGATAATTAATGAGAGAGCCTGTCTAATGAAACCAGTGCAGGATGATATTTGTTTCAGGGATCAATAGGTGACTGAGTGAAGATCATACCAACATCATTCAGGAAAACAAATCACTTTGTGCCAATCAGTTGTCATGCTGCACATGCACAAATCTGTGTGAAGCATTTTAAATATTGCATCAGTAGAAAGGCAGGAAAGGAAAAGCTTGGTGAATTCACAGGTATCTGGTATTTAATGTGTTGGTTTGTCTTTTACTATAATTATAGTTATAGCATTCTTCTTCTTTGCCTTCAATAGTCATTACTAAGCAAGTTTAGTGATATAATCTAATTAAAGTATGCTTCTCTTAGGGCATATTGAGGCCATTGTAGAGGGTCTCTGTATTTTACCACCACTTGCATGTTTTCAGGAAAGCAACATAGACTGCATTCCCAGAAAGAAAGAAAACATAGCAGCTGATAAAAAAGCTACTTCTCTGACAATCCTTTTGGCCCTCCAGAGACAGCAGTTGGATTCCCTGTTGCCACTAGTTGACTTAGCAATTAATAATGCATCAGTTAGCAGTGAGTTTCCAGATATCATTGCACAAGGCATGATTTCATTTATACAGTGAATTTACTGACAATAACAGAGTAAGAATGGAGCAGTGGTGGAAAAGTTGTATCTCAAAATACAGAACCGATTTGATTACAGGAAGAATGGGGTTAGTGCTAAAGGAAGGTAAATACGAGCTACATGAGATTATTGAAAGCAATATTGAAGCTAACGTGAAATTGGTTTGCTTCTAAAGAACAGAGATTTGAAATTACATTCTTGAAGGAGCAAAACTTGTAATTCTCTTAACTTCATGGAAAGATGCAGATTATAGATCGGTGTTTGGAACTAGATTATACTTGTGCCTGTAATTTAGAAAGGGATTGATGAAGAAAGGATGCAGGTGGCCTCCTTTGTGCAATTACTGGAGGTAAACCAGAGAGACGCAGTAAGGTTAGAGATGATCTAGAAAAGAATAAAACAAAACAAAGAAGGTTTAGACATAATTCTTTCAAAAATAAAATACTGAAACTCAGTCTTTGGGTTGAATGTGAGGACAATTCCAGAGCTAAAGCACTGCTGAAATAAAAATAACCAACTTAATGTAAATGTGTAGACTTGAGGCGCAGGGAAGAGGGTGGAGGACACAGGAAAATTGCCAATGGGATTCATTTGAGTGACTGGAGGAGGTTCAGAAGCATTACGTTGTTGATCCTTGGAGATGCAAAGACAAATGACAGCTTCACTGGAGCAATTGGTGTGTATCCAGGAATTTTGTTCTAGAGTACCTTTTTCGTTGTTGTCTGTAAAACAATTAAAAAATTCCTGTCACAACCCTGCCCGATGTACACTTTGTGAAGTGTGCAGAGAAACTCATTTGGATAATGGGAACACATTTTTAGCACAAATTTAGAATTTTAAACTCTAATGTAAATCTTATGGGCCTCGTTGTGTCCAGCCACAGAATCACATTCAGCAGTTGTATTTGTAACAGACTGGCAGCCAGAGCTGAGTTGTAGTTCTGAACTATCTTAAACCTTATGAGGTGGTGCTAGCTCTGACTGGCTTTAATCCTGGATAGCATGGAGTCCCAATGGAGCAGCTGCCTTTAGAATGTGGAATTTGCATGGAATATTCAACCACCAGCAGCTACAAACAGGAGAGGATGCAACAGGGAGAGAGTAATTATGTTTTTTGTCAAAGTATCAAAGGCAAGATGATCCACAAGTGGCACAAGGTGACAGTATTTATAGGCTAAAAACTGCACAGATTAATGAGAGGAAATTATCTTTAGCCATTACAAATCATGGTTTTATGATTCAGGATATTACCCCAACAAATTATTACACAACTGGAGATCACTTCAGTGATTACTTAGAAACATTATCTTTATTATTTCATTGATGTGTATATATATATATAGTTGGTGTGTGTCTAAAAATATATATGCATATGTATATGACATCATGGACAATTTCTGTCCTCGCAGCAAGCAAATGAGCTGTTGGAAGGTAAGAGGCAAGAGCATGCGTTCAGTTTTCAGCTCTTCCTTTGTGTGGCAGAGGGAGTAAAACAGGAAGGAAACCTATTTACCCTTCATTAAAGTCCTTGAACAGATTTCAGCTGTAACAATAAAACAGTGTCTTTCTACAGTCACTGAATTGGAAACAACAAGATATTGTAAAGAATAAGGACTGTTTGTGGATATGTCGAAAATCTCAGTTTCAGTAATCAAAATGAGATGCAAGACATCACAGTTACTGAACTGTAGACACAGTAAAATAACACAGATATTTAGGACCCTATCTACGCTCTTCTGCACTATTTAGTAGCTGGTGCTGCTTGTCAGTAAATGCATTAATTGCCAGGGGTTCTTAAAATTCTCAAGTAAAACAATTTGAAAACTTGAATTGTACAAGATGTGACTGGTAAAAGCTGCCTTTTATATTGCACTAACCAGAATGTGAATCACGAGAACGAAGTGCTTCTGACAGACAGCAAATTGAAATCTTGAGGTGCAGGGCTGGCAAAATTTCAGGGAAGTAGACAAAGGCTTATGTTAGAAAAATTAACTGCAGGGACTTCTGTCCAAAATAGGTTACAGCAAATTTATCTGTTTGATCATGACAGCTGTCAGAATGATCATACTATTACAGATATAATTATATGAAGGCAATGCTGGAAAGTCATAATAGAGGGCAACTATGGTCATATGGATAGAAGATAAGCTGGGAGGTTGGATCCTGGTGCTCAAAGCCATCAGTCACTTGAGAACTTCTAAACACTGTTGAATGTAAGCTAGAAATGAGTTATATTTTTTTAGCTGTTTTACTTTAATCCATGTTTATTTTAATGCTATATATCTGATAATGTCATTATGCTACTTCTGGAAGAGGAACTGATCCTCCTCCACGTTTTACAAATGAAACAATTGTAAGGTTAATGGATGATAAACTCCGCAGATATTACAGGAGTCTGCTTTTAAAACTATGATTTTGATTTGAAAAAAACAACTTCTGATGAATAGAACTTACCATAAAACTTTGTAAAGTGCATTAATTTTCTATAAGGATGACCCTGCATGACTGATAGTAATTGTTTCATTATGGTCAAGGCCATCTTCTTTCTCAGTGATTTATACATGCTGATCTACCATGACATGCCTCCCATTTGGGTACAAACTCACTCTGTGTGGCAGAACTCCAAAGTGAAGAGAGCCATACAATGTTTGAGAAAATTTCCTGTATAGCTTTTCTGTTTCCATTAGGAGATCTTGTAAATGTTGCTCTATTAAATTACCTTTTTTCTTAATTACTAAATTAAAGTACTTTTTTTGCTTGTCACTGTTGAGGATGTGTAAATAAGTTGCTAAATGAACATCTTTATCTGATACTTTTCCCTATTCTTGTTTTGATATTTTTCTGATGACTTAATTAATTTGTCTGTGAAATAATCAGCACCTGTTCAGAATACGACTAAGAACATTTTCAATATAGAGAAAACCAAAACAGATGGACTAGAGCACATTTAATTTGCAAAGGGATAGTAAAGCAACTCAGTGTTCAGGCTCTTGTTTTCTGGTTTCATGTCCAGTCGTAATAAATAAACAAAAGCCTATGTATGACTTACTATTAGCAGTGAGAAGGTTGAACTAAAGTACATTGTGTTTTAACTTGTATTTCACTTGTAAAATGGTCTGGAAACTTCTCCAGGTTGTAAATATTCTATCTGAAAGCATGCATCTAATTCTGACATTCTACTGGGGATGTCAAATTATTTGCCAACAGAAGCTGAAATTGAGATTATACTCGGTTTTTTGTAAATACAAAGGTTTGTGTCTCCTACTTGTTCATGAAATTCACCCCAATTTCACTGTATTTTTTAATATTCCATAGTGTGTACCTGCTAGGCTATATTCGTTACCCTGAAAGAACATACATAAATCAAGTCTCCCAACTGATTTCATCCATAATGTATCTCATAACACTAATTAGCTGGAATTAAGAAAAACTACACACTTGTAGGTACGTATTAACTTATTATGTAGAAAAGCAAAGGAAGCACACTCACAGTCCTTGCAGTTTCAGTTCTCCTTATGAGTTTCAACTGAGAACTGCATTCAGAGCTAGTGTGTGTTGCATATTGCTGTGTTCCCGTCTCTGAAAATGACCTCATGTTTGTTTGACACTTGTGCGTATGCCAGGATTCTTCATAAAGAAATCAGGTACACAGGTAGACATGAAATTGTTTGTTTTCAGATGCTGAGAGAACAATTTTCCCTGTAATCCCTCTCTTTCATGTGTCTGTCTTTTTTTATCCTAAGAATCCTTATTGTTTGGGACTTGTTATGCTTGACATTTCAGTCACCTCTTGTCCACAGTCACTTGTGTTTGTGAATTGTGCTATGCACAGAACTAGTAGTGTCTAAATATCTATTACATATTTAAAAGCAGTGTGAGGAAAAAAATAGCTTGTTTTTATGTCATATCAATATTCATGGCACTTGTAATTGCTGTCACAGTTGTAAAGAGGGAAGAAATTGGGAACCTATTAAACAGATAAAATATCAAGTATCTGAATTGTGAAAATGATTTAGCATCTAATCTAGTTCAATCTGTGCAGATGCTGCTGGAAAGGCTTAGGGCTATTTCATTCTAAAATTTTTGCAAGTAGTTACTGTTAGTTTTATCTATTTATTTAGAACCAGTTGGGTTCCTTCCATTTGAAGGATACAGGCAATTACAAATGTGTTCTTTCCTTTCATTTTGGTAAATGCTAAAGAACAAATGACAGCACAAATTATTGTATCACACAAATGGGAGGATATGACAGTGTGGCTGTTTCCTTTTCTCCCTAATACTTTGAAACTGTTACTCAGTGTTGTATAGATTTGGTATATGACAAGTGGAGCGACATCTACTCATTTGGGATAGGAAAACACAACTGGAAAGTCTCAGGTGTTTGGTTTGATTTAGACACATTTGTAGTTGTGTCAGGGAGAGAATAAACCCTAAGGAAAGCTATAGACATGTTGATGTATTGCACTACAAGGGCTGCATTAAAGCCCCTGTCTGGTAGTGTAAATAAAGACTTTTATATTTTCATTTATTGACTGCAATGCTAAGAAAGTTTTAGATTGTCCAGTGGAAGTGGCTGAAAAATAATGTATTGAAAATCTATAGAAGACCCAGAGGCATTTTAGAAAGTAGAGAACAATTAGCTTTATCATCAAAGACAAAGCAATATTATATACAGGCTGCTTTGATTCCCCAAGAACCTATTGATATTTCCCCTTGTGTCTTGCTGCTAACGATACCTTCAGTAGAAAAGGCAAAATCTCACAGCAGAGAGGTGGGGTTTCTTAGTCCATTTCTGTTTTCTTGAGCACCTTTATTTCCTGGAAAGAGTGAATCCAAGGCCTTTGCCACTGGGATTAGAGGATTTTTCCCTTTAGCTTCAGTATGATCAGACTGAGCTCTGGGTTCTGTGGAAGTACAGAAGTACTGGCCCTGGTGTGCTTGGGGATGAGGGTACACTGAGGGCTGGACAGCATACTCAACCACCAAACCACAACTCAGTCCTGTTTTTAACAGACATGTAAAAAAATGGTACAGCGAAGACTGGAAAAAATCACACATTCCATTAAGTCTATATTCATATTTTTTTATACGCTTTTTTATAACTGATGTGTAGGGGTTATGATATAGTATGTAATACCTTCAATATTTTAATAGAACTGAATGATTAATACTTCATAAAGCATTAAGATTCAGTAGTCACTTCATTAGCTTGTAAAAATTAGCCCTCTTCACAGAGCATATATACATTGTCCTGCCTTTCTGCCTTTGCTCTAGAATATGTATGTAGAATATATACAGTGGTGAATATACCCCTGAAGTCTTTTAACCATCAAAACACAAGTGCTTGAGCAGGCTGGAAGCAGCGGCCTGAGTTCTGCCGCTGCCATGATTCCTGAAGTCATGAATCATTCTTTATGGCTCAGATACCACTGTTAAAATGAAAATGAATGTGAAGAGAAAAAAGCTATGGAAAAGATCACAGCTCGCATTAGTCAATCAAAAGCTGTCTTTGTAAAGTGTTCCCTCGCAATCAGAATCTGGTTTTACTCACAGAAATAACAAAGAAAAAACTCCACAATGGTCTTGATCTAAAAATTCCCCAGGTATGTCTGCTGAGATGTTTGTAGTCATCTCTTATTTATACTCATTTGATGAAAGAAAGAAGTAGGATCAGGATATAGAGTTTGTCACATAGTCTTTGATCAGCACCTATACAGGAGATGTTAGTAAGACAGGAGGAATGTGCTCCAGGATGAAGTTGTACTGTTTGTGTGTCCTGAGTGCCACTGAGCAGTGGGAAATGTCGATGTGAAGGGGAGGGAGTGTTAGGATTAAACAGGAAACTTCATTATGTGCAAAAAAATGCAAATCAAATATTTGCAATCCTGCAGTTGTCAGTAAGGCATTAAAGAGCTTGTCTTGATTTTAAGGGAAAGGATTGAAGGGCCTGAATGTAGAGCTGATCCAATGGCATAGAAACATGGCAAACGTCCTGCAAGAGCATTGAACAAATGTGTACTTTTCTTTGTCTTTAAATACAGAATAACTATTGATTTCAGTCCTTTTGACTTGAATTCACACACCTGGAACAGAGGAGTTTCCCATTTATCAGTCTGTAAAGGTGTTCAGTGCCTTTTACCAATCCATATTTTCACCTAGTGTACCAACTACCAGTGCTAGTAATTACATATCTATTAAGCTCCATAACTTGATTTTGCACCTTCCTAATCCTCACACTGCAAGTTCTAATGCTTGGAGGGAAGTTATACACCTGCTACTTTTTGAACTAGCAGTTCTTACCAAATGCCCGTACATGGTATTTCATTACGTGTTTTTAACTTCTTTTTCTGTTTATGATGTTCACACACACACACCTAGTTACATGATACAGTCCAGTGCATCTAAGAGACGCTTGTGTTGCATACAAGTAAGCTTTTGCTACACAGTGAGCTTTTACTGCAGCTGTAGGTATGTCTGTAACTTAAAAGTTTTCAGGGCACTTGTTTCCACTCTCTGGAGCCCAGCAGGCAGTGTTGCTGCATGGGCCCCGTTCCCTCTGGCTGCCCAGGTGCTGGGAATTGGGCAGCTTCAGTACTTCAAAACTGGGAGAGCTTCTGTATGCAAACCTGGTAGTTGCTTTTGAGGACTTTAATATGCTTATAGAGGAGTTCATCCAAGGCAAACATTGCTTTTGAATCCTAAAGTGTTACATTTTATTGTCACATAAGCACAACAATGATGTTAAAGGAGAACAATGAGCTTTCTTCTGTCTTCCATTAAGCAATTCTGAAATAAGAGTTTATCCCAGTTCACTGGTTGGCTAATACGTTAGACACTTGCTTAAGCCAGCAAAAACCATGGGCAGGGTTGTGCCATTACCCTGCAGATAACCAGGGTGACAGTAACTGCACTGCCGATTTTAGGCTAATAGTTTTTTTCCCATGGCAGTAGTGAGTGGGTGATCTCAAGACAAAGGGAAAGCAGGGTGACAGACCTGGAGGCCAGGACTTTGCCAAAAGGTGCGGGAGGTGCTCTCAGGCTTCAGCTGTTAAAAGCAGTATGAGTTTCATGATTTCAATGTTTCTGCTGTTTCCCTGCATTAGTCCAGTTTTCTGCATTCCTTTTAGCTGGAGTCTCCCAGATTTCACAACTCCCCTGTGGTGTATAGGATTTTTTTATAGCTGTAAGGGCTGTGAGTTGTTGCCTTGGAAACACAGTTGTGCATGCAGCTGTTGTAACTATACTTGTTAATTTTGCTTTATCACAAAAGGTTTCAAAGCTTTTCTGTATTTGCCTGACATTTCTTGATTCTGTAACTCTTTATAGCAATCTGTTTGACAAATTACCAGAGGAGGAAATAAACCTTCAACCTCATATTGTACATCATGCCCCTGAGTCCTGCTGGAATCACCTGCTTGCTTGCCCTTGGAAGCCTCAAGCCTCATTCAATCCCCTCCCGTCTGTTTCAATAGCCAGGAAAGTGTAAGGACTTCTGAAAATAAATTTCAGCATTCCCCCCCAGGTCTCCAATCTGCAGATGCTGAGGACATCAGCTGATAGGAAACTGCGGCTCCTCCGCGTTTCTGCATGAGACCAAACAGGCGTCTGCCAGGGCTCTCGCTCATTGGGACAGATCCCACAGGAGAAGCAGGAGGTGGCAGATGACTCCGGAGTGCTTCACCCAGGCAGAGCACCTTTCCCAATGGGAAAGCTGCTTTGGTGCCGGAGAAGTCCACACTTGCTGCTTTTGTTGCAGGAGTGCTTAATCCTTTCCTTTGGGCTGCTGCTCAACATCAAGTCCTTGAAGTAAAAGACATTTGATCCCTTTCAGTACTGAGAAAAGGGTTGTTAGGTTGGAGAGAACACACAGGATCGCCTGCCAGGGCAGGTCCTCCTTACTTGCCAGCTGTGAACTAATGCCAAAGCTTTGAGATGACTGAAATGTGTAGACAGTAGTAGCATAGCTTTGAAAGTTGTATGTGTTTGCTTTTTCCCAGCCAAGGCTTCTAATTGCCAGCATATTTTCAATCTGTATACCTGTCAACTGCACCAGTTTAGCTGGCATTGAACTGCATTTATATAGTCTTCTGGTTTTATAGCAATATAAATATGGGTAATTTTTTGTCTGTTGCTCCCTCTCTGAGCTTTCCTATTTCCCCTCACAGTGACATAAGCCATAATGGTTGGAGAGGAGGACAGGGCACTATTTCTGCTGTGCTGTCTGAAAAAGGAAAGGAGTGCAGCATGAATAAATAGAAATTGCTAACGGTAATTAAAGACTAAAGTGGGGTTTTGTCCTTGCATCTGTTTGTTTCCATAGACATAAGTCCATTATAAAGCATTGTGCCATGTGTTGTTTGTAGGTAAAGATTTCATAGATGCCTTTAATGTGAAGATTCAAATCAATTCAGCAATTGAAATGACAGTCACGGTGTTTTAGATGACCAGCATGAGGTTTGACTAGATTTGCTGTGGAGAAAGCTAACCTTATCAGACTAAGAGAGTCTTACTATACAGTATGCTGTAGTACAGCTTTCTTTTTCAATTTAATTTCTTCAGATGATTTCACCTCAATAAGTTGTACCTTCCTTTTTTTTAAAGGAGTTTATTAGGAAAGCCACTAAAGAGCAGGTCGAGCCAGAAATATCTGGGCAAGTAATAAGCGGATATGCTAGAGAATGCCAAAGCAGAATGGGTGCTTGTGCTTGTCTGTAAACAACCTTTATAAACTAAGGGAAAATTATAATGATTCTTTTCAAGTTGTCATTATGTGATGAAAAGACAAGTTAACTGACAAATTGTAAGGGCAATTCTGGAGTTTCTCTGCTCTGGTTGAAAAAATACAGGAAACATCCTAAAGATGATCATAATCAAACGCACTTTTTCACCCCATCTCTTTCATGGGTCAGTCTTTGGAATAAGAGATATTTCTGCAGAAAAGCACAAACTCTATTTTCAAGTCCCTTGGTTACATTCATTACACTGGCGTGAATGGTACAGGATCTGCTATTTTACCCCTGTTTCTCACTGTATGGGGAGAGGGTTTACAGAGCTTCTCACATCTTTTTGTCTGGGCAACTGCATCAAAGTGAGTTTGTAAGTTCAGAATTAGGGTAATAATTTAGTAGATGATAGTATCAATTTTAGCATGACATCTTTGTAGTAGCTTCAGAACATATTTAAATATTAAAGTAAGTACGGTCTAGATTGTTTGAATGTTGACAGATAAACTAATCTGTGTTTTTACTGATTTATGATAGCGTCTGAAATACTTGGTTCTACTGTTTTGTTGAGTATAGTGAAGAAATTCTGTTTGAGTCTACAAAGTTCATATACTACCAGATGCAATATTCTGGAAGCTAGATGTTAATAGTCTGTGAGCATCTGTAGTTTAAGCATTTGTAAACTTATTAAGAAGTTCTTGAGGTTGTGTCCTTGGTTGCTGTTTGGAGTGAGCTGTGAAAAGCGTTGCACAGTGTGTTCTGTCATACTCTGATAGTAATTTCCTTGCTCAGCCTGTCCTGGGAGGTCACTCTGACATCATAACCTTTACAATAGAAGTTTCCAAAGCCTGACCTCTGCGACCTTGGTATATTTTGGGCTTGCATGTTTTTTTCTTGACTTGAAGGATCCTGTATGTAGGAAAGATTTTCAATTGTGAAACACTGAATGTATAATAATACAAGCCCATACCGTGCTGCATTAGCAGGAGTGCAGGCAATAGATCCAAGGAAATCATTGTGCCCTCTATCCAGCTCCATTGAGACCCTGTTGGGAATGCTGTGACTGGGCTTGAGCTCCCTGTTACAAGACAGACATTGACTTACTGAAGCAAGTTAAGTAAAGGCTGCCAAGATAGTCCGTGAGCTGGTGTACATGTCTTGTAAGGAGAGGCTGAGGGAACTGGACGTGTTCAGCTTGGAGAAGAGGAGGTAAAGGGGAGATCGTTTTGCAATCTGCAGGTGTCTTAGAGCAGAGAAGATGAAGGCACTTTGAGGGTTGGTAAACACTGCAGCAATTTCCCAGAGATGCTCTGGAATTTCCATCCTTGGAGACATTGAGGACCCAGTTGGACATGGCTCAGGGCAACATCTAGGTGGACATGCTCTGAGCAGCAGGTTGGACTAGGCAAGCAACAGAGGCTGTTTTCAATCAAAATCATTTGTTTCCACTCTGAGTTTTTCTTTCATCCCTTCAACCTTGTTAAAACCAAATTAATCATCTACAAAATCAGTTAAGATTCAGGCACAGAAACTAGTACAAATTAACAGATATTTGCCACTGTGGAAAAAAACAAGGGTTTAGATGAGAGAAAAAAAAAAAAAAACTGAAAATTCCTGATGAGGGTTGTATGGATCTCAAAACTCTCTCAAAGAATCTCAAGAAATAAAATGCCTTGAATTACCTTCGCAGGAATGGGGTGGCAGTGGATGTAAGTGCTGAGATTGCTACAAGTGATAGCATCTTAATCTATGCGCTTTGTATTTCCTCAACTGTCTTCCCTATTGCATTTCAGCTGTTGAACTCCGAAGTCAAAAAGCTAACAGCTTTGCAGATGAAGTTCTGCCTTCCCATTCCTAACTGGAATTGCTTCTGACAGCCTGTGTTTGCCTATTGCCGAGGCCCTCCCAGATTAATTTCCATCTTGGTATTGAGGATTTGCATTAGGCTATTAAGTGTACAAGGGCACCGTGTGTGAATGCCTGTCAATATCCTGAAGACACTTTGGGTCTTGGGAGCCTTTGGGTCTTTATAAACTGGCTTGTGCAGATAAGGAGATGCCTTAGTGAACCACCTTTGGCAGGACTGCAACAGCCTTACAAATTGAAACAAGATTTAAGAGGGTTACTTGTTTTGTTTCTGGTTCTACTAAGTGAAGGAAAACCTCCACAATAGGAAAGGTTAATACCACTATTCCCGAAAATAACTGCAGAGAATTAGTGGCCATTAAAGTAATATTTTCTGTCACTGTTCATACCACTGGGATCACAGTACTTTTTCCAAATATGGGAAAACGAGGATTTTTTGTTAATACCTTAAAGTTTGTATCGTAACCATAGAGGTGTATATCAAAACGTGAGGAGTAGCATTGGAAGCTTGTAGCTATCAAGCTAAATATCCTTCTTCTAGCTCCCTGTTTTGTAAGGTGTCTTTTCTTGTTTTTAGATGTTACCTTTTGGTGTCACAGATTCATCTCATTACTACTTGACGCACAGGCAGCCTTCTGATGGCCTGGTCTGGAAGTACCAACACAGAAGTATCTGGCAAGATCATTTGGCAGTCAAAGGAAGGGGAAATAGCTTGTTCTTACTAAAGCATGTATTGTGATTTCAGAAATAAAGAGCATTGGGCAAGAAATAAAAAACAAGTTGATTCCTTCAAAGTACTTACTCTCTGAGAAGCATGGAGATGTTGCAGAAAAAAAGTTGGAATGGTATTACCTGTTGTTAGCTGCCATGTCTACAGATATAACTAGCTACTGACCAAAGCAAGGCTTTGGTGCAAAGACAGGCTTGCTTTAAAATATCCAGCAGTGACAAACAAGTTACTGGGTCAGCTGAAGAAACTGTGTAGTAAAAAGTGCAGATCTGATGTTTCTTATCTGATAACCCAGATTAAGCATAAAAATCCCAAAGGAAAGTAAAAGCCTATTAGTGAGTATGTGTGGTATCCAATAAACTGTTAGGAAAATTGTAGGAAGCTGGGAGACTGTGTTCAGAAACTCTCTTTCACATGAGCTGGGCTTGGGTGAGTCTTTGAGCAACCTTGTATAGTGGAAGGTGTTCCTGTCCTGGACAGGGGATTTGGAATGAGATAAGCTTTAAGGTCCTTTCCAATCCAAACCATTGTGTGATTCTTGCCACAAGTGCGCACAGCAAACTGGAAAGGATAACAATATCCCATTCATTCTCTTTAAGCTAATCAGATTTCTGCAGCTCATGGTTTTATGGGGGTTTGTATTCTTTAAGCCAAGTTTGCCATTACCATGGAGTTTACTTTGCAGCTGGAAAGACTCAAGAATCATCAGGGGTTTTAAAGCTTGCTGAAGCTTTTCTAATAGATATTTTCTTTCAGAATGTGCCCACAAGACAATTGGTACATTGTAGATATGCATGTGTGTGTATCTACACATCTATCTATGCACACTGCACATAAATACACATTTAAAAACCTGCCTAAGAATTCACTCACAGCAGGAGCTATGCCACAGGTGAAAGGGTGAATTTTCAGGGCCATTGAACACTGTAAATGTGTTCATTGTATCAGTGCTTCAGAAATACCCATTCTAAATGACTTTGTGTTGATCCACTGTGAAAATTCATTGTGCTCAATTGCCCTCAAAATTTCTCATTTCTCATCTGCGATGTTGCAGTCTGCTGACTGCACACCAGACTGCTGTACGAGGAGTGTAGGCACCCAGCTTCAGAGTGCCTAAAGTACTTCATACTGCCTGCAGGCTTTCCATGTATTACTTGATAACTGAACAGATCTGTGTCTAGAGCTTGCATCTATAAGGCTTTCAAAGATGGGAAAAGGCTTCTTGGAGTTAGTTTCTGTTGAGGCATGCACACACAAGGAAAGAAAGTCTTGCGTATGTCACTTATCATACGTATCTAACACAGAGATGTGGAAAATGGAACTTTGGCTTTAATTTTTAATCATACCTTTGATTCAGAGAAATCAAAACCACTCTCGCATCATTTCAATTCTTTTTAATTTAAGAGGAAAAAATAAAACCAAATAAATTTCCAGTGGCATAAATAACTTTGTTTTGGCATGCGTGGCAAGAAGTTGAATTGTAAATGATTGGGGGGGCAGAACGACATCCCATTGGAAACAAGATTTATTGGGGTTTGGTTTTCTGTTGTTAGAGAGTTTTCCTCAATTTTAAAAAAGGACATTTAGACCAAACTAATATATTGTCTTATTTCTTATAAAAGAATATATTGTCTTATTTCTTATAAAAGTCTATACATATCAGCCTTTAAAGCATGTGAGAAACAAATGCTTGTTTTGGAACAAAGGATAGGTGACATTCAAAGATCTCTCCAGTGTATGTCTAGAACTGTCTTGATTGCTCCTTAACTGTGTTACAAGACATTGGTTATCGCCTGTGGATGCTCTCAGGCATTAAAATAATGATATCATTATAAAAGCCTGGTGGGATTGAGAGAAGCACTGGCTGAGGAAGGTGTGTCTAGGAAAATGAGAACTTTGCATTCAAATTAGATGTGGCAGCAAGTGTGTTGATGAGTCCAAAATTGCAAATTTAATAGAAATGTTGGTTTGGTTCACACTGCAATTTTATGCTTATGAGTTTACAAGACAATCTTGCCTCTAATTCAGACAAGTTGGACACCTTGTCTTAAAAATCAGGGCAAGAGATACTTAATCGGGTAGGAGACTTTGATTTTTCTTCCAGTTAGTAGGAACTTTAATTATCTCCTTGTACTAACATCTTACTGGAGCAGTGGATTGTTTCTGAGTTGCTGTAGCAAGGGAATACCTTCTTAAGCACCATACAAGCCACTGCCAGGAATGATGCAGTCCTGCATTACTAATCTGAGATTCAGGTGGACAATGCCAAGGTCAGAGTCTGCCTTCTGTCAGAGTCTGTTAAAAATTGGAACTTCCTAATCACTATTTAATTACTATTTCATTGCCAATTCAAATCTGTCCATTATTTACAGTTAGTGGGATTTAAATCTTTAACACAGGAAATGGGGAAAAAAATCTGAAGAAATTCCTTTTTTGTTTGTTATCAGTACAGTTGTCCCACTCTGCTCTGATTTGGGTTTTTCAGATTATTTGTAAGCAGGTAAAAGCTGTCTTCTAGGGATCTGAATAGCAGTCATACCTTTTAAATAATAATAGTTCTTTGCAAGGACATTACATTTCTATTCTTGAATGTTGAATGTACAATAAATTATAATCTGGGCAAACACATAAGCCACTTTCATGTCTCTGTGTCCCTACATTCATCTCTGGCATCTAGGAATAACATTCTGGGTGGCAAAGAAGTACAAATTCATATCAATGATGGTATGCATAGCCAGAATCCATCTGTTCTTCAGGTTTAAGATAAGGTCTAGTATTCTAAGACAGAAAATGCAATCTGATTAGATTTTTGTTTTAATAGTTTTGTGTAATAGAACTTCCTTTGAAGTTCTTGGGAGCAAAAGGGAACACACCCCCCCCCCCATATTAGTGCTATTTTTATTTGTGTTTAAATGTCTAAAATGAATAGAGGCATTCTTATAAAGAAAATAAAACATCAGAGCGATAATCTGACTTGGCTTGTGAAAGTCGGGCTTCATCTAAATTGTTTGCTGACTTCAGTTGTCCATTCCTCAGAAAGCAAAAAAAAAAGGCACTGCGTCGCATAATCTCAGAAGGTCTCTCAAGAGGAGATAAAGGCCAGCTTGAGTCTATTGTCTAGACACAACTGTTCAATACTCATCATCCTTATTCCTTTTATTCTTATGCCTCAAAGTAATTTTAAAATGAGCGAAGATAATAGAAATTGCTGTAGGAGAGCAGCATCTCTGGCAAATATGAGCAATTGTGCAAAAAAGGAGCTGCTTTTGTTATAAGGCTTTAATTTTCTTTTACTTAGTTTTACTGCATGTCTTCAGCATTTCACTGCTCTTTTAATAGTATTTCAAAAACATATAATTTCACAGTAAAAGATTATATTTATGTAGTCTGTAAATGTACACCCTTACATAGTTACAACTGCATCTTTTGTTTCAATAAATTGCCTTTACATTGCAGTTGCATTCTGTTTTGTAATTAAATCGTTTCCAATCTAAGTACAGGAAATCTATGCTTCAATGTGCAAGTCTGCTGACAAAGTGAAGGGTAACCCAATTCTCATCCATGCAACTTTTTAATTAGCTGCTGCACAACTGAGGATTAGGTTTGTTGGGTTGTCTTGCATAAAATAACATTAATATTCAATTTGGTAAGGACTTTCAATAAACAGAATTAATAAAGCTATTAAGCAAATCTCTCTGATGACCAGTTTCCATATATGTTGCAATTATGCTAAACCATTTCCAAATGCAGATGGTTGAGAAGGACTTATCTTTCCACTGTTTTTCTGAATCTTGAAGAGTATCTGAGTATTTTCCGTTCTGAGCTAATATGCATTGGAATTTGCCAAATGTATTTTCTAGGGTCTGCAAAAGCCAGGTGGAAAATAAAGCTCTGTTATCAACCTCTCAAAGTACATTACCTCATTTTCTTTATGTCTGGATTTTGGAATATTCTGCATCTGAACAAGACAGCTCCTTTTTACCAAGTTTGAAATTATTATTTCAGAGATGAAAAGTTTCTTAAATTATACCCTTGCCTGGAATCCTTTAAAATGAAGAGGAATGGTTTTGTGAAATGGCCTGGATGAGTCTCTACAGCTGCCAGTTAAATGACTGGTATTCAAAACCAGCTCATCTAAAATTAACCTGGAAATTATTTTTGGCTTATATTTTAATTTGAAAAATTTGAAATTTAGATGAAAAAGAGCTGGTATAGAAATAAGTCCTTATTTCCTGTATCCCTTGGAAAATAAGCTCTGCTACTTAAGTCCTGGCAAGATGGTGTTGATTTTGTGTGGAGACTTTTGGCTGGTTTTATGGTGGCATAAATTCGCTTTCTGTTATAGCTTGCTAATACATATGGTGCTATAAATTGAAAACATTCTTTCATAACTTTGGAGAGCTATTGAGGTGACAAGGATGACGCAACTCCTTCCAAAATACCGTTTACATTGTATTTAGGTTCTTGCAGGGACAGGCTGCGTTTTCACTGAAGAGTCGCTCAGTCACTACCTAATATAATCTAATTTTATTTGTACATTCCATGTATTTGCAAGTGTCCACATGAAAGTTATGTCACTTTCTGGTTCTTTTTTTTTTTTTTTAACCAAGAGATTTTAAAACTGTTGACATAGCACTAGAAGAAAGGCTGTTAAGAAACCCTGTGCCCCACAGGAGTGTTGAACTCTTCCGGCGTTGGTTTATGAGAAGCTCTGCTAGTAAAGTGTGACAACAGAACTGTTCACCTGCCTTGCAGAGGGTGACGTCCCTGCAGAGGGGGATGGCTGCAGTGGGATACAGGCACTTCTCAAATACCTTTCTTCAAACTGGGTGAGGAAAACAGAAGATGTTTTTTTAACCTGCTGGCCTGTGAGCTGTGTTAGCTGAGGCTGTTTGTCAATCTTGTGGTGGGATTGCAGAGTAGCATCCTCCAGGAGATGGTTTGTGCAGGCTGCTAAGGAGGGTCGTTTCCCTAGTTCTCCCAGTACAATTTGCTGCCGGTTTGATTTAAGCCTCTAATAGTGAGTTAAATGTGCTGAAACACTGCAGGTGGTGTTTGTCTGGAAATTTTAACTTCTACTACATTGCAGAGAGTGACCAGCTGCTCAGAAAGTGAGTGGGACCCTGAGCATCGTGCTAACTCCTCTGCTCTCTCCTTTGCGCTTTTCTCTGTGCTCCATGCTTCCAGGTCAGGGCTTGAAGTCTTGTGAGTAAATGAGGAATATTCCATATTGTGACGGCCAAATGGAGTTGGGAGTGGAAGAATATTTCAAAGGGAGTTTTCTTATGACTTTTCATAGCTTTGAGTACGCAGTTTGTTTTGTAATTTGCCTACATTTGGTAGAAATCTGGGCTTACTCTTCAAATTCGTCTATTGTAGCCTTACCTGTCTTTAAGGGTTTTTTGTTTGCTTGCCTTGTCCCATAAAACAACAACTATAAACTTATTCAGCTATAAAACAGCATTTACACTATATTCTTGGTTGGTTTGTATGTTGAGTTTTATGCAGCAAGATACATGCATGTGTAGACTTAAGAAAACCAAATACATTTACTTTATGCTTTCTCTAAATGACCGAACATTACAGATGCAAAGTTTACTGAAGCAACTGTCAGTGTGTTTGTTAAACTAAGTGTTGTGGATTAACTACCTGGTAGGCTGCTAAACTAGACCCAGTACAGTAAGGTTTAGTTTTAAGGATCTGATCTATGTTGTAACCAAGGTGAAAGAAACCTGAGAGGAGTAACAATAACCCATAGAAGCAAACTAGTCTGTGCTCCTTTTTAGTGGCCTGAATTGTCATTACTCTTTTTTACCATTATTTCACTGCCCAGCTGTTGATGCAATAATTTTGCTCTGTGGTTTCTTCCCTGATTCATGGTCAGTTGTAGACTCTCTTCATTCTATAGGCCAGGGCAAAAGTCATATACGGGATATAATTTCTTGTGATAACAATGATGCACTTCTTTATAGTGAAATGTTTCTCACTGTGTCTTGCTGTCCTGCATGATTGAACACTCAGGATGCTGATCTGAGTAGTTAATCCACTGAAATAACAGCGGTTTCTACTGTCTGAGGCATTGCTCGTTGTCAGCAGGCAGGATGCAGCAAGTGCCTCCCCACCATCCTCAGGGACCTCGTTAAGCTCCATGATGTTTGTTGCTGTTAATTTAAACTGGCATTGCATACAAGACTGGCCCAAAGTCCAGAATGCAGTTTAGGGAAAAGCAGTGAAATGATCAAATTCTTTCCTCAATTGGTAGAGGTCTTCTTGTAGCCCTGAATTTCAAGTTATTTGAGGATTGAATGTAAAGTAGCTGCATGGGAATTGATTTGTAGTTAGCTTTCATTTCTTAAATTAGAATTCCATAAATTGCAGTTCTACTTGACACTACTTTAACATTTTCTAAATGCCTTGTGAATTGGATGGCCTTTTCCCAGGAGCAAGGGGATTGATGCCTGGCTTTTATGGAAGGGTTGGGAGCTGGCCATGCTTCCCTTTCTGCCTTCCGACCTTTCATTCTTCATGAGGCAAGTGGTTACTGCAACTGGTACAAGGCTAATGCAGATCAAATACTTCTTTCCTTCCATGCTGAGGGAAAGATAAGATTCCTAATGCAACTGCTACTTAACACAAGCATGGGGAAGGTGAAAAAAAAATCTTCCTGAAAAAGTATTCTTGAGCTACAAAGCTTGTTATTGCTAAGTTGTAACAAAATGACAACTTCTTAATCACTTTAATGGGAGTTTTTCTATTATAGATAGATATTATATATTAAGGGACCCAGGAGGAACCTGTTCGAACATCGATCTATTGAGTTCTCAGGGGGAATTTAATAAATAATACATTGCACCGACATGATAAATTTGGAGGAAGCCTTTAATCAATTATTAATTGATTATTCACATGAGCACAATGCTTGTAAAGATCAAAACCTAATTTTGACAACATATGCAAACTTTTCCATTTGAGTTTAATAATCTATTCTCAATCTGTTGTTCATTAAGGTGAACATCTGTGAAATCATTAATTTTTCTCCAAGCTTGCTGCACCATGATCTTCATTTCTTTAACAAATTTTCCAAAGAATAATCCCATTACAAGCTTAGTTTGTAATACATACAATGACAGCTTCGTTAGCACAGTTCTCTCTTTTTGTCTAATAAGTCTTTGCAGCAAAACTGTTCCTGGATGGTACAGGGCAGTCAGACCAGGAAAAGTGTATAAATCTGATTGAGGAGAACTGGCTGCAGAGTTTGAAATCTCAGTATCTGACCTCATAAAAACGTGCTACCATAGGTTTCCCCAAATATGGTTATTTGTAGCTGTAAGATGCCACTTGCAAATTACAGAAACATGAATTTTATTAAACTTTCTGGATATTGCTATATTTTCTTTTTGGTTTACTTTTTCTTTTATTTTTTTTATCTGATGTAATACAATTGTAAAAAGCCTCTTTTACTACTTTTATATTATCGTTTAAATGAAATTATATAAGTCCTATAGTCCTAGAGATATTCAAAGCATACTGGAAAGGGGAAAGAAGAAATAGGTTAATGATTCTAACTGTAAGCATTGATTTTGAAGTTTTAAATGGAACGATGCAAGTAAAACTGTACTCAAAGGTAGTACTTATTGGTGTTTCTTTAGGCGCTTTACAGACAGCATAGGTACTCTTCCTTCTTACATAGTACCACTGTACTGTCTAACACTTTCAGGCATATATCTATGGTTAGCTGGCTCTTCTTTCTTTTATATCTTTTCAGAAAAGTTAATGGTAGATGAAATACTGATGTTAATGCGTGCTGTATTAATCTGACCAGTCCACATTAGGAAAGAGCTGAGCAGAATTTGCAGCTGCAGAAGATTGTCACTGTGTTCATGTGTTTAATGGAATAATTTAGGCACAGAGACAGAAAGAATTCTATGCTAAAATGAGTACAAGCACTTTTAAGCAGAAAACCTGTAGCTAATTTTCAATCCTGTAATTGAATTTGCAGGATAGCGCATAAATAAAGCTAGGCTTTTTTGAAAGTTGGATGCTTTGCACTGCATAATATTGTTTTACTGCCTGGTAATGCTTTCCCATGTATTTTCCCACATCCTGTGCAATTACATTTCAGTGTTGCATGCTGAAATCTTCACCCATGATGCAGCCTACGCAGTGTTGCATCAGGGAGCTTCAGCCATGCATCTTGGTTGACTTTTGACAGATAATTGACAGCCTGCTGGATATGAGTGGTTAGTTTAGTTTGCTATAGCATGCCCAGCCATATGGTCCCTGCTGGGCTATATCTTAAAGTGAAGAGCAAAACTCTTCTTACCCTAAAAGCTTCTTGAATATCTTTGTTTTTCGCTCCCACTAAAAATCAGAGAAATTCTGGAGGGGTTTGATTCCAAGACTGAGCTTTGAAGAGTTTTTCTGAAAAGAAATTCTGACTGAATCGCATTAAATTATGTTAAAAAATACATAATATCCCTTATATCTTTCTCAGATTTTATTGAATTACTTCCTTGTCATACTTAAGCAGAAAATTTTGCAGGTTACTGAGTAAAATGGTATTAAATAGTTACTGTAATGACATCAGATTGAACAGTCTTGTCCTTGAACTCAATGCTACCTCAGAAATCAACAGATTCCATGCATTTGAGATGGAATCTTACAGAGTACTGAGCTTTTTAAAGTCTATGGAAACCAAGGCCACCTGGGTTGAAGCAGAGGACATTGAGTTCACTGTAAGATTGAGTCTTCTCTGTAACTTACACTCTTAACATTTTAGATAATCTTTCTGAACAGGTAATATCTGCAATAATACCACATTTTTACATCCTCCAAAGTCAATTAAAAAGCACATATTATAGCTATATTTTAATCAAGACTTACTGGGAAATGGAAGTGAAGAATTCTGCTTTTCTTAATTGTGCCATTTGCAAAAAGAAAAGCTGAATGGAAAAATGAAATTAATTATCTGTTCTTTATACATCCTTTATACTTCTACTTTCTTCCTGAAATGAATTTAAATTACTTCTGTCCTCTAGGAGAAGGTATTTCAAAGCCATGAGAAAAAGTAGGTGTATCTTTCCAGAGCATTGGCTTGGAGAATTAAAGCATAATCCATTAAGCTTTGCTCTATAAATAAAAACATAAAATACAGGTTGTCATTGAGAGTGATATTTGGACAACTACATTTAACGTCTTCAGTCCCATATACTCTCAAGACTTAAATTAGAGAGAATGTATTTCATTGTAAAGTAGGATATGGAAGGAAAGCTCTCATATACAGAACTGCAGGGTGTGCTTGAAGGCACTGTTTTCTTTTTCCTCCCCCTTCCAGTCTGAAAACTCTGCTCAGATGTATAGCCACTCTGTACAATGCTATAACTTGGCAGCAGCAAATACCTGCCTGCAGGAAACCGGCTGTTGTATTTCTAATCTGCTCGGTATTAGTATGACTGTGTACTATGCTACTAGATTCTGAAGGGTTCCAACATCACTCTTGTCATGGGTTCAGCAGCAGCAGTCATTTTTCTCCTTCTTAGTAGCTGTTGCAGGGATGTGGTTTTTACTTTTGGCCTGGGAACAGTGCTGATAACACCAGTGTTTTCCGTTACTGCTTAGAATGTTTTGGTCTGATCTTTCTATACTTTCTGAGTCTCATGCTCTGTCAGGGAGGAGGGGAAGCTGGGAGAAAGCAGACACAGGACACCTGACCCAAACTGACCAAAGACGTATTTCATACCACAGCACGTCATGCCCAGGATGTGAAAACGGAGGGCAGAGACCCGGAAGGGTGGGGGTTCACTGCTGTGTTGGGCTGGTTATCAGGTGGTGAGCGGTTGTATTCTCTTCCCTTGTATTTCCCTGGTCATTATTATTGCTGGTGGTAGCAGTAGTGATTTGACTTATACCTTAGTTACTAAACTGTTCTTATCTCAACTGGTGGGAGTTGCATTCTTTCAATTTTCCTCCCCCTGGGAGCAGGAAGAAGAAGTGTGGGGGGGGGGGGCGTGAGTGAGTGAACTGGGGGGCTAACTGCAGGAGTTATAGTGGCTTAAAGCACGACGACTCTCAAGAAGCATGTGCCGCTTTTTGATGTGTTCAAAAGTAAGAAATTGGTATCTTCTGAGTTAAACCATCTCGTCCAAAACATGACCACACATACTTGAAAGAAAATTGCTCGTTGTACGCAGATGAGGGATTGTTGTGGACAGTTGAATTTAAGAACCTAAATAATAAAAAAGGAATCTACAGCTCATCTAACTCATTGTCATTTGCATTCTGTACTTCTATGGAGAGTAAGCTCAAGAGCAGATGTAATTAAGAAGGCAAAGGCTGAATTTGCTATTTGCCACACGTTAAGAATGAAAAAAGATACTGCACTGGCAATGAATCTATTGGTTCTGTGACAGATTTGAGATTAAGTTCTTACACTTCCATGACATTTTGAAGTAGACCATTTTTGTTGAAGAAAAGAGAGAGGAAAAGGAAAGGTCATGTCTCTCTTATCAGGCAGTCATAGTCTCCTGTAAAATAGAAATGTCTGTTTAATGTCAGCGAACAGCCCAGATGGAGATTCATGTTGGAGCAAAACATCTATACTTTATCTTATACCTCAAAGTTTATAATACTTAAACCTTGTGATAACAGAATCCTAAGTCATTTTCAGATGGGATTCCTCTACCATTACACCATGTGCCTCCACTCACACACTGTCCACCTTTTTCTTCTTCTCCAAAATTGGCTTCTCTGCATTCCTGACAAAATAATCCTTGTATAAGGTATCTAACAGCATGAAAGACTCAGCAAGCTCAGACTTATGTTACTACATTAAAATACTTAATGGTTTTGCTGGGAGTGGATTTTGCAAGTCCTCTTTTCTTCTTGGCTGAACATACAGCCAGAGAAGCCAAGCAAATCATTGACCAAAGTGATTAAGAGGAGTGGTGCTACAGCGGTGTTATAAGGCACAAAGCAAGGGATGGTAAATAAAAGCATATTACCTCCAGAAAGGTTGACTTCACAATTCCTTTGAGCTCTGTGTAAGGAACAACTTCATTTCTGTACAGTCTTTTCTTGTATTCATCTCTTTTCTCTGTCTCGCAAATCTATTTCTAGCATGTATATAGTTACTTAAACGATTTATTTCAAAAAATTATTGCTTTAGAGCTTGACTAATAAAAGAAGATTGTGTTTTTCTTGCTTTTAATCTTTACATACTATATTAAAATGGAGAAAAATACTGTTGGCAGTCACGATAGTTCAATTATAGTAACACAAGCAGTAGCTTTTACTTCATTACTCTGCAGAGTTATGGTTCTGAACTATTACTTTTCCCTACCTTAAAATAAAAGGGCTTTAAACTGCAGTCTACCTTGAGGTTAAATGTGTGTACATGCATTTGAATTGTTTGTACACATGGGGGCTTGGCATAAAGCTATGTGAAATTGGACCACCTGTAGATTAATACACTTGAAGGAAGTTTTGCTATTACCAGAAACAACAATCATTTTATCAGATGAGTGTACTTTTTTGTGTGTTTCTGTGTGTGTACATGTATGGTGGTTTCGTAATCAGCTGCATAGCTTTTTCTCACTGTTGTCTTCTACGTAAGGAGTAGCCTTCAAAGAAAGATGCATTCTTTAACAGCCATCACTTTCATGTTATTTCTGGCAATAATTGGTGAACACTATTTAGTAAGTAATGATTGAAATACCTCTTTCACAAAAATTACCTGTTAAGAATTTCCAGAAGTGACAGCAAATTATATTGCCTTGCATATTCATGCAGCTTGAATTAATACAATATTTAATGTAAAATTTGACATTAATTGCTTATAAACGGTTTCTTAGAATCTAGATGCAATTTTAGAAAATGCTGTACTAGCAGAAATAATGACCTGGCAATACACTGTAATCAGTCAATGTCTTTCTTCATCTTAGGTGTGTTGGCAAAGCAGTACCCATTTGGAAAAAAGAAAGTGTTGCTTATTTAGTCAAATGGAACTTAATTACAGGTCTTCTGGAGCCTGATATCGTAAAGCCAGCGAGGTCATCAGTTTGGTAGCTGTGATTCTAGGAAAAATAAGCATGATGAATTAGTTTATGTTCTATGTTGCTTCCTTCAGTTTTTCTCCCCATCCCTTTCTCCTACGTTCTCTTTCCACTTTTTCTATTTCTTCTACTTTTCTCCAGTGCTTTGATATCACTGCTTACTCCACCTTTTCCCTATGGTATTTTTCTTTTTTCCTCTTTCTTTTTCAGGACAAATCCTGCTTTTATTACCTTCGTTCTGCCTTCTGTACTTGGGTGCCATTTTTTACCCTCAAAACATTATTTTTCCTGTTATTTTTTTTACGTTCTCCTAACCCCTTGGAGGCTTTTTTTTGAAACAGAGGACATGCATCAACTCGTAGTCCTTGTAAGTCACAAAATGAAACGGTCATGTCTTTTGAACACAGGTTACAGCAGCAAAGTCAATTATGTGCAGACAAGTACCTTTATAATGTTTTTTTCCCAGGATTTCAGGAATTAGCTTTGGGCAGGGCTTTGTCTACTCCCTTCTCTCTATTCTTCTGGAATTTTGCTCTTTTTCTATACCTTCTTGCTAGGAATAATGAGTTGTTCATATACGGTGTGATTTGCTATCATTAGTGTTATATTCCTTTCCAAATCAAAACGTGTAAATGTCTCTGGGTCTCTTGGGAAGCTTTAATCTTATAAAGGATGTTGTATTGAAGAGTTGTTGTTTTCTGACAGTCATGATAAGTTTGATAATTACATTAATAATTATTCTTTCATGTTTGCTATTTATAATCAACAAAGCATCTGATTCTGAAGTTCAAGGAGAAATCAAAATGTTGGCAGTGTCAAAACTGTAACAGCAATTGAAAGCAAATACAGTTTATATTGGAAAGAAAGAGTTTTAAGGGGGGCGATGGTTCTGGACCGCTCTCTGCTGCGAAATAGCTGTGCCTTTGTAGCAGTGCACAAGGTGTGTTTCAGCTGTGGCAGATGTGAAACCTGGGAGTGGAGCACGGCTGGATTCCCTCTTATCCTTGGAAACCATGTCATCTAACTTTTTTTCATTAACTAATCAATTTCTGCCTGAAATCCCTTAAGCAACCATTTAAATAACTGGGAGCTTAGGCTGTCTATGTTTTCAATTTACAAAATTTATCACTTCACCTCTGGGTTTATAGTGTGGATGTGCTGAATCCAAACACTTCAAAGGAAATTTAGCATTTGGAGTTCCTTCTAAATCCTTAGCTCACCCATCTGTATAATTTTTATTAACATGTCCATTAAAGGCTTGCTTAAAGCACAGATTTCTTTCAGAAATGCTTCAGGTAGTGGAAATAAGGGCAGAGCAGACAATAACAAGGTCCTGTAAATGTATATTCATAAACAGCTCAGGCAACTTTTAAGCAAACAAACAAGTTTTACTCCCAGAATAATTAACCAAGTACTTTTCAACTCCAGAATAGTTTTGCAACCATCTCTCAAGCTGTAAAATATTGGAAAGATTGGATCCATCCTCGGGCTCTTCCTTTCAGTGAGTCTGGTTTGGAATTTTGGGCTTATAAGAATCAGGTCTACTCTGGTACTTTTCTTTTTGTATTTAGTATTCTACAAGTGTAGTTCATGAGAAAGTTACTTCCAGTCCTACAGTTAAATATTTAACTTACCTAAGAGTTTGTCTGTGACAGGCAAGCATTAGGCGGATAGTAAAAGCTATTCTTGAGTGCGATTATATCTGTCTTATGGCCAAGATTTTTCTTTAAAAAGAAGAAATGAGAAAGCTTCGTTTGGTTAATATTACTGTTGGTTTGGTTTGGTTTGGTTTTCAAATTCAGACATAGGGAAAGGGCTTACTGCCCTTCTCCTGGGATGCATGCACTTGCACTGCAACTATTGCTTGCAAGTGGAGAGCTTTAGATTCTGAGCTTTGGTCATCTGAGTTACAGAATTTGAAATCCACAGGTTTGAACTGGTTTTCCTCCTAAAGCTTGTGATGCACTGGAATAGTCCTTTGTTTGTTGCTGTAGTTGTTTTGGTTGGTTGGGGTTTTTTTTGTTTGTTTGTTTCAGTTTAGAAGCAATCTGTTAAATCTTTTAATATACTTCAGTTTGGCCACCAAAGTTAATGTTCAAACATTCTTTTCAACTTCTTTCATACTTTATTTAAAGGGAGGAAGTGACAATGGTGCATTGCCTTCTCTTCTGGAAAGTAGAATCTATTGGAAGAGCTGTAGTTGCACAGCAATCAGGGAGAGGTATTGAAATATTAAGACATTTCCAATGGGAATGGGGGATGTGTGCTACATTTTGACTGACAAAAATCCTTAATTTCAGCATCAGTAGTCATCTAGAGCCAAGCTGAGTCACAGGTCAAATATCTATCCATCCTGATACCATGTCTGGTTAGCCCATCAGCTTCATGCTGCTCCACACAAAGAAACCAAATGTGACTGTCTCTTGCTTAATGCAGTTACAAGATAATCTTGTAGAGACTTCCATTGGGAAACTCAGAATGCATGTAGGTGTGTGGATTTTCTGATGCACTTTATATTCCATCCTTTTCCCATGGTATTCAATATGTTTCCCTTTTCCCTACAACCGCCTTGATTATTTTCTGTTTTGTCATAAAATATTTGCTTTGTAACAGACGCAGGAAATTGGCAGTCATCTCTGCATTGCTGTCTTTGATTGTAAGGAGCTTTGAACCCATACACAACATTCCACAATTCAGAGGGGAAAAGTAAGCCTGGCAGTTGATTTCCAGCTTTTAACCAACATACAAAGGAAAATATTTATTTACAGTGATCACAGTTCTATTGTTCTCCAGACTATAGCAGACAATAATGCCTAATCAGATACTTCTGCAATTCAGAACCTAAAATTATCTTGACGTCTGCAAGATTGGCTTTAACCTTTTTCTTACAATTTTCTTTCTCCTGTTTTACTCAGATTTTTAATGGCAAGGAAAATAGACTTCTGCATTTTTCTGACTTCAGCGTGGAAGATTTTGTTGTAAATCTCTCTGGCTCAAGTTAATGAGTTATATGTCAAACCCTATGCTAGATATTAACAATTTTTATCAAAAAGTTATTTTTTTTCACATGAATCTAACATTATTCTTGAACCATCTGCTGCATTTCCCTTAATGCAGGAACTTAAGGGGATTTACAAGAAAAAGCAGCCCCTGTAGCTGTGTCTGTTTTGGGGTAGCATGTGTAACATTAGATGGAGCTGGAATGCATTTCAGTCTCTCCTAGTTGTGTAGGATCATCAGTGGTTTTGAGTAAAGACAATTTATTCCTAAAGCAAATGTACATACATGTTATAGGGTATTTAAATGATCTTGTGATCTAAAAGACACTTGGCTTGAGGGAAAGGGGATTGAATCTAAGGAAGAAATAAAATCAGTGATTTACTCAGAGGATGTTGGGTCTTATCATTCCTAACCATAAAGAAACAGATGTGACGTGTGTGTTGCATTTCAGTCCGTTTCTGGTCCTTATAATGGACAGGAACCTACTTCCACTGTCAGTTATTTTGTTAGGTCGATGAACATAAGTGTAATGGGGCAGGAAAATAAAGGTGCTGAGTTTATAATTGTTTTGCTGGTATGAGTGACGTAAAAGTTGCCTTGAAAACTAGGAAATTGCACAGAAAAGGAAAAAAGATTACAAAATCATTCACTGAGAACTTCAAAAGTAATAGAAATACAGTTTCAGTAATACAATCAGTCTGTTTTTTTGTATTTATTATGGATAATCACATTTTTTTATCTGTCTAGGAAAGAGTAAGCATGAATTAGGTTCATGGTGTAAAGTTCCAGCTGAATATCACTGAGGACAAAGGGTGTGTGGGAGCTCTGTGTACCTACTGTCTGCCAAGTAAGAGTAAGGAGTGGCAAGGGAAGGGGTGTGCATCTTTATTGTGCAAACGCTGACTATAGGCCGTTTGTAATGTGTCCAGTCTCTAGATAAAACTACTACAAAAAAAGTATACTGAAAGTTTTACTACTGTAAAAGTTTTGCTGATCTGGGATATTCCTTGGATGCATTGAGTCACACGCTATGCAAGTCTTGTAAGGACTGTGTTTGGCAGCCATGTATTCCCATGAATCTCTATAGTGTCTGATTATGAGTTTCACTCTATATGTGCTTACATTCATTAAACAACAGATATTGTCTTCCGTGGAATCTGGATCACTATTTTTGGCCTACCACTTTCATATTTTGAAATGTAGTGTCCCAAGTCAAGGTGATTTGTTAAGGTGAATAAGTTCATGGTTGGCCATTACTGGAAAATCCCCAAACACTGTGTCTTATTGAGTTCTTAATGCTGTTATTTAATTGATTTTTTTTTTTAAGGCAGTAATATCTCTTTTGCTCTTTTAAAATTCATCTGCTAATTACAAAGTATTACTCCATTTCCACTTTCAAGATGATACTGATCATGGTCAACAGCTTAGCTGGCAAACTGGGGAAAGAGTGTCTTCGGTTAAATTTTTTGCATCTCTAAATGTAAGCATCCAAAATGAACCTGTTTGTATAAAAAAACAGATTGCCATGCAAGTAATAATCAGCTAATGCTAACAACTGGTTTTTGTGTTTCGGGTCATGTCATTTAATAATGTTTTACAAGCAGCCTTCAATTATTTTATGCTCTCCTTTTTCCATGGCCATGCCAGATTTATTTGTCTCTGAATAAACTATGTGATGGGGCTGCCTGACATGTGGCAGCCCCTGATAGTGGTCCAGACATAGAAAAAGCAGTTCTTCTAGCAATGACCAGTACGAATAATTGGAGCAGCTTGTATGTGCTGGGCAATAATCTCTGCTTTCAAAGGCGATCTAACAGGCCATCAGCATATCCAGATTGCTGAGCATCTCCCAGCTGTGCCTTGGAGGTTTGGTGGTGTGAAATTGGTGGACCCACGGTTTATATATTGTATCTGATAAAGTCTTATGATGTGGAAATTTCAGGGAATAAATTTGGTACCTTTCCATCGTGTTTTCCCAGAGGAATATATCAAGATTGAATAAATATCTTGAAATGGATTCGATTTTTTTTTTTTCAAACATTTGAGAACTTTTAAATTGAAGAGGTCAAAGTTTCCTCTTTTTGTTGTGGAAATATGTTGAAAATATAGTGAATAAATTTTTTCAGTTATAAAACTGAACAAATATTTTAGCTTATTATGTACCTTCATTTTGTCCTCATTTCATTTATGCAAAATTCTTTTAAAAAACTTGATTCACAGAAATATTTATTTGATTTTGAAAAATATATATATATTTTGGGATACTGTTTTGATTCTCCACTAGCTCCACTGATCTCTGAAACCTTTTTCTGTGGTTTGGATAGGGTAACTAGAGATAAAGTCCCGTTTCTTGACATGTCTGCACACATCAGGCCATAAATGCCTCTCTCGGTTTCAGTCCTTCCATTGTTTGGGGCTTTGAAAGCTGTTTATGTTGAGCTCAGACAAATCCCATGTATAAAATTCAATGGCTCCCTGAGGTCAGGTGAAATAACAGTGCAGGTTTGGCTTCTCTGAGGACTTGTTGTCTTTAGGATTTGATACTTGATTTTTAAGGAAAGCAATGGAAAGAATTGCCTGACTGATGTTTGGGCTAGTAACGCAAAAATCAGTGCCACAAACCTGGTTACTAAAAGTTGTAGTAGTTGTAGTAGTTTTCCCTACCTTGGTGTCATGCAACGAAACTTACTCATTTAGCATTTGAATAATTCTATTCAAATGCATATAGTCCAAAATTTTTTGCAAAATTGTCCTGAAAACATATAACAAGGGAGATAAAATGAAGAAAGTTTGGATGTTAAAATGCAGGAATTGTAGCGAATTTTGCATGACCACTGACCAGAAAACAAGCCTGTCCCATAGCCAATCCAGCCTCATAAGTAAGGCGCAGACATCACAAATCATTCGCTTCTCTTGTCTCTCCCCCTTTGTGCTTATGTTTTCCAGCAGCTGTATGTGCTATTAATCTGCATTTAGGTATACAACTGAATGTCTGCTACGTGCTTGTTAACAGATGCAGCGTTCAATTTGGTAGTTGGGATTGAGGCCTTTTAAAATGCCATCCTGTGTTTTAGCGTTGTATACAACATGATTCTTCAGTTTGATTGAAAGGCTTACTTGAGTGAGGAAAGCATGAACCATCGCATTTGCCATTTTTTCCCTTATTAGCACTCTTAAGTGTATTCCACATTTGCTAGCAGAGAAGCAGTTAGCATACAGTGAAACTCTCCCTGATTGCCTGCTAATCTGTAAGGATCTTTCTGGTTGCCTTCATTACTGCATCAGCAAATTACAGGCTGCTTGTTTGCTCTGTGCTTGACTAGGTCTGGGACACTGCCAATACATTCCATCAAGAGGAATTGTGTTGTTGTGCATTAAAGCCTCTGTCAGATGGAGTTTTGCAGGGAAGAGATAGTAGCACCTTTTTAATCGGTGCTAATTGTAAACATAAACAATTCGTGCTACTTCTTGCTGGGGTGTATCACATGACAGTATATATATATGGCCCTATTTATTACTTTCAGCAAAAACTGAGACTGTGGCTGTACGACTATGGTGATTGGAGACATTGGGTTTCAGACAGAGATCACCAGTGCAGTTATTTCAGATACCCAATGTCTGTGCAAATCCAACCCAGTATTGGTATACTCTGCTCAGTTCTCAGAACATCTTAAGTCTCTGACTTTCACATTCAGCTTGTCTTGAAAGAAACCAAAGCGCCACTGGTTTTGCTGCCCTTCTTTTCAAGTATCCTAGCTGAACAGTATGAGGAGTTCTGCCCTCTCAGATGGCTGAGGGTATCGATAGTGATGTGCTCTGGGCATGAGCAGCACCTCTCTGAGTCAATGGCATAGATTCAGAAGTTCACAGAGCCTACACATGGGCTCTCTCTGGTGTAAATATATCCTGAGATATTTTTCCATGTCAGTGCTGCTAGCAGTCACCCTTTGATCCATGAGGGAGCAGTCCTTGGGAGATAATCTGAACAGCAAAGGAAAGCAAAACTCAAACTGCTCTTTCTGTGCGTCTTTGATGCACTGGAACTTAATTTACTTTATGCATAGAACTGCTTTAACTTCACCTGGAGGCAAGGTGCAGTTGAGATTGCCTTTTTTTTTTGGGGGGGATATCCTGTTTTCAGTATTAAAGTGTTTTAAAGTGCTTTAAAAACATAGGCTATAGATTACTCATTATCCTTACCACAGATTACTGTTATCCCATCAGTCTGAAACATGGGCTTCTATAACTTGTGTAGTTTGGATTTACCAAATTAACAATTAAGAATTATTGACTGCAAACTCTTTTTTTATCAAGTTATTCTTTCGTATACTTTTCTAATATGAATATGGCTTATCCTGCTCTTCAGTTAGATGTTAATGTTCTCATGTGTTTACATGGCAGATACACAACAAACATGTTGAAAGAAGAGTGCAGCTTAGTATAAAAGCCCATTTTGTTACACCTTTGACTTATCACAAGTTGTTTGAGTAGCAGTGGTGTGTCTGCAATTTATCAGTGGGAACTCTGACTTCCAAGTAAATGAAAGCCAGGGTATGCAAGCAGGTACATCACATTAGATGTACAAATTAAATGGCAAGATTTAGGTTCCCAAGTAAGTTTTGACCTGATTTTTCTAAATGTCTGTTCCTAGCTGCCTCACCAGCACAGATCTTGGTTTTCAGAAAGTGTAAGTGGGAATGTAGCTTTGAACACCTTGTTCTGAAAAAGAAGCAAAGTAAACCATTTAAGTCCTGGACTTAAGCTTGAATCTCTGTTGTTGCATGTTGGATACACTTTAATTGAAACTTATTTGTAAGTCTACAAGTCAGATGAATAATAAGGGTTCAGTTTTGAAACAGAGGTTACTTTAACCTATAAACTATGTTCAAATTAAACTTCCCAGGTTAACTGCTGTAAGTTTGTATGAACTTTTTTGGTTCTGTGGTACGTGACAGACTTACAGGATGCTCAACAGCGGCTGTCCATGAAGTTTTCAGTCTGCTGAATGCTGGGTCATGTCTCTGCTGGGATTCTTTTCTTTTTCTGAAATACTGTTGTCTGTTAAGCAGAAGCCAAGTCCTACCACTCCAGATTTTAATTAGAGCATTTGCTTTATGCCGAATGCTATTCTTAACTGTAATTCCACATAGGTTTTGCTAATGTTGTTGTCTGTGGATCATAGCTTAAAGTAGCTATTGGCCTTGAAAGAAGTTAATACTGCAGACAAAGGGGGATCAGTAAAGCAAGTGTGTGAAGATTTTCATCAATTCCAGCTAACTTTCAGTATTTCACTGGTCAGATGTAATTTGCTTGATGAGACATCACTGAAAGATGTTATCTGTAGTGTAAGCTTAAAAATTGATTGTAACACATAATTCAAGGGCACCGCTTCATGCCTAGGGCAAGAAATGCTATTTTTCTCTTCATTTCATTTGCTCTTTTATAATAGCTTACCTTTTCTGGGCTATATCCACCAGATTTGTTTGTAGGTTTGCAGATAAGCAAAACCCACAGTAACAAACCACCCTATTTATTTTGCAGTTGGACCACACTGTAAAGTTGCGTTTCTTTATTTTTGCCAAGGTATGCTGGAAGGCAGGAGTGTCTTGGATAAATCAGATCTCAATATATATTTGCATTCAGAACTACTGTGGTTAATTGAGTTATTTCATTTTTCATCATTAAAGACGTAGCTGTTGGAGTTTTAATAATACTGTGAGGTTCACATGTTAAGCAGTCTCCAATAATAATTTATATATACACAAACACACAAACACCAGTCATCTCTTTAGCCAATATCCATTTAGTACGTACAGTGGAATCTTCAGTTCTCAATCTCAAATCCTTACATTCATTGGCTTTAAAAAGTTCCCTCTCTACCAGTTCTGTCTTATGCAAGCCTAGAGATATCCTTCTGCTTTGAGAGCAGTGTAGGTTTTATTAAGCATGTCCCAGGATGTGTATTTCAACTGTTTGCTTTGTGGTGGTTTCCCCTGTAATAAGAGAGAACGTACTGTGATGAGTCAGCCGAATAGTTACAGTACACATGAATTTTACTGCTGTGTGCCTTTACCCTGATCACTGTAACTCCCCTGGGACTGCAGACACAAATACATAGCTGTCATTCTGACAGTCTAGGAAATGCTAACGTTCAAAGTATTAAACCATCAGTGGCTTTCTGTAGTGCCTGTGAAAATTTCAGATTTCGGACAATTCAAGCATCTTTGACCTTGAATGTATGTAATTTATTTGAGTTTTTTTTTTTTTTTTTTAAATAAAGATGGACTATTTACTTTTACCATGATTTCTGTTAACTCAGATCTCTGTGCTTTCAATATGTTGTAAGCAATGTTAAAATACTCTCCTTTAGTATACAACTCATCTGGTGTTGGACTCAGGAATAGTTTGGATCACGTTGGACATAGTCTTTTCTGTGTTTCTGAGATTCAGGTAATTGTCAAAGTCAAAATTTATCAGAGCAAACCATTGATCAGAGCAGCCAGTCTTTATGTCTGTGATGGTAACCCATCAATCTTAGCGCTTACAACAAAGGTTTATGTCTCCTTATCTTGTTGCTTTATTTTCCTAGGAACAGGTTTTCTCTTCTGTAGCCAATGTTGATGCTGTTTCTCCTCCTACCTTCATTTCACAATGTAAGAGTTTGTGTTTGTTCATATGTAAGCTCAAAATATAACAGGGCTCACTTTTTTGGCTTGATGTCTGTGATCTCTTCTCCACCTTCCTCCAACACACCATAGTTTGACATCTTTTGGACATTATTTTACATTTTTCTCATTTTTTTAATCACAGCAGTAGAGTTGGTTATTGGACAAAAGGATGTATTCAGTGGCTTTTTTGTGCAGTGGCTGGTAGGACAGTTGTTCTGCAGATCTGTCTATAATGTCCATCTATAATCTGATCACCTATGACCGTGAGGGACATGGATCATTGAAGAAATGAATGCTTCCAGTGCTTTGATTGTGCTTTTTAATTCAATCACTGTGTAGATCCCTTATTATTTTTCAGTGTTTGTTTCTCATTCAAGCAAAATTATCTGACTATTCATTTGAAGTTATGCACTGAATATATTTGATGCCCCTCATTCTGAGTATTGTCTGCTCAGGATCCAACACTTCTTTTTGACTGAAATTACCATTATAGGTGCTGTTGTCATAGTTCAAATTACTTTCCTGTTTAACAGGAACACTAACGAGCTGCAGTGACAATAAATGCAGTTGGAGGCTGCTGAAAACAGAGCAGTAATTGGTGGTGGTTTGAGTTTTCAGTGTTGTGAGCGCCTTTCTTAGTGGGGAGGCTCTACAATTCTCCCTTTTTCTTTTAAGCAATTTATCTTTTATGTCATAGCCCGGGTGTTTTCTTGAATAACACTGGGCATGGATTGCATTCTGTCTTCTGCTGCTCTGTTGAGCCCATAGATATTTCTAACCTCCACATCTGCATCCTTGAAGAAAATGGCTTAATGAATAGCAGTATTTGACTTCTCTGTATTTCAGATATGTCAGTGTAAGACGTAGAAGATATATAAGAAAAGGCAGGCTGCTTGGATCTATTCCTAAATTTTAAGTTATGTGGCAGCTACAGTGCTCTGTGCCACATATGAGAATGAACAGCTCTGGAAGAATGAAGGACCTCTTGACCAGGCATACGTGACCACCATTCTGAGCCCTTCGCTAACGAGAACAATCACAAAAACATAGTTTTCTTCCTCGGATGAACACCCACCCCAGTATTGATCAGAAGAGGAAAGATATTCTTCTTCATTATCACAGAGTTCAAAATCCATAAAAAATAGTATTCTTCAGAAAGATTTTTAATATTTGCCTATTTCTGTGTTAAGGAACTGGGTTTGTAGAAGTCTCCAGAAGCTTTCCATCTTGGTTCAGGCTCTTGCATTTGAGTCATCTTCTTATTACGTTTCAGGTTGAATTAAGCTAATACTAATTTTTCTTCATAAGGAAACAGTCTAAAGATTAATTCTGAAAAGCAGATGAAGTATTTTTGAAATTAATCCTGAAAGAAAATTGCTTTTAGGAGAGTATAAAATTTAGGCAGTAAAAAAAAAAAACAAACCCCACAGTAACATATAATAGAGTAATAGTCATATATTTTTACATCTTGGACATTACATTTTTAAGAAAAAAATTACAATTTCTACTAAATATTGCCTAAACATTTTTCAAATTAGCATCCCATAGATTTTGGCAATTATTTTGAGGCAGAATTGAGTATTCCAAGTCGATTTTATCCTTTTCTATATTGTCAACCAGCTACCTGTAACGAAGTAGAGTTTTTCCTATTCTAGAGTACTTTAACAGGGTATATGCTGCTATCATTTCAGAAAAAGATTTAAGTACTCTTCTAGGAAGGAAGAAAGACCCATGGCTTGTAATGTGCAATCCCTAGGTCCATGTTTGTGTTGTCTTCTATCAGAGCCAGCTGAGGTCATCATACCTCTGGACCAGGTCCTACAGAAACAGCATATGTGTGTTTTAATTTTGCTGAAGTAATGTCATAATGCTTTCTCTTTCGAAATTATGTCCCCTTTGAGATCCGTTTGCTAGCGCTACATGGACTGATTTTCTGTCTGCTTTCTTTGTCACCACTGGAGTCAACGTATGCAGGTGGAAGTGTGAGAAGGAATGTGCAAGTGAGCATTGCTGCAGCGCAGAACCTGCTGGGTTGTGTAGGCATCTTTCAGCATGTGTCAGACCATTTCCCAAGAGGCAGTTTATTACTTGGCCACCACCCTCACACAAACGATAAATAAACTGAGATTAGTCACACAACAAACTGCCAAAAAGAAAAGCAAACTGTGCTGAGCACCTGCAAAGGCGGGCGGTTGTGCTTTGGCATACATTGAGGCAAAGAACATTCCAGAGCACACACAACAGGACTAGGCTTAATGAGCAAATCGACTTGACAAATTTCACCTCCCTTTCTGCTCATGTGTGAGCTTTCATCATTATAAATTTCCTATTCTGAATTACCTGCTCGTTATTTCCTGCAGAAGTTATTTCACGTTAGCTTGTGAATTACTCAGATTCTCAGTTTTGTCATTACTAGGGCTGTCTGACTCACCACTTATTTAAATACTCCAAGTTTCTTACCCCTGAGGCAGAGTGCAGCAGCAAAGTGGTAAAGGCCCCATATCAGAATTAAGTTTGTATCCTGAATCTTCTGTTTGCATACAGAAATAAAAAGTCCTTGCCCAAAATGCTTGCATTCAGGTTTACCACTGAGTAAAGGCATTAAGGAAGTGATGGCACAGTGGTTCCCTCATCTGGTTGCTCTTTACTTGATGTTAAACTAGATTCATATTCATATTTATAAAATGGTACAGAAGATATATAGATGTTTCATATTATTACTGAATTCCCCCCAGGCATATAGCCCATACTAGGGCACTGGTCCTGGCATGATAAGGGGTTGCACATTTTAGTTGTATTTCAATGGTGGCATTTATAGGGAAAATTCAGAGGGGATCAATTTCTGTTCACCTTTTCCTGTGAAGGTCATTCATTAGAGGTAAAAAAAGAATAGACAGTTGTGCAGACAGTTGTCCTGGTGAGTCCTGGCTACATTGCCAGATAAGTAGTGTCTCTGATGATTCTGCTTTGTTTGTGTTGCTATTAAAAGAAATAATAGGTCAAGAATGGATATCTAATTGTATTTCTAGTTTCCAGCTTACTATCAGCCCTTCCATTATAGTTTATGACAGGTCTAGTAACATGTATTTTCTTACAATGACCATTTAGAAACAGCATGGGAAGATTATTTTTGAGCCAAAATAAAAAGAACATTTGTGGTTGTGGAAAAATAACTGTCCTTTACTGAGTATCAGCACATGCTGCAAGTTCAGACTTGTGTCAGCCAAAAATGTGGATCACATCCCAGGCCATTTTTGAGTATTTCGAGGATGGTGTAACCCAATGAGAGCCTGATGAGCTGGAGTGCCATTTGTTAGGGTATGGACTGGGAAAGAAGCATATTTTTGTGCTTTCCATATCCCATGCCCCTGTCATTATCTCCACACCCTCCTGCTGTTTTCTCCAAACACTACTATTGTTCACAAAGCAAAGTTTTCAAGTAGATTTTCAACTTTTTAGGTACTGAGTTTAAGCATGATAGAATGTAAAGTAATGAAAACCCTAGACACCAAAGCTTATTTACTTACTGCAGAAACAAAGGAAATGAACTCTGGATTGCTCTGAAGTGGTTTTACCTACAGCTCAAAAGGTTGAAATGATTCCCCCTTGATGGCTGCATGATTCTTTGGTGATGGAACTCCCTCGGTGCTGTCGTTTCACCTCATTAGTTATACTATCTTTTTTGCTGTGGTATTTCAGGGCAGTTTGAAAGGCTATTGATTAAGGGCTTAACTCACTTTTGATCACCGCTAATTATATTTTTTTGGCCCGGTGCTAGCATTCAAGCCACTGGTTTTGGAGCAGTCTCTAACGAATACATGGAAGGATGATTAGAACTTCAGTGAACTGTTCACTACAATTTCTGACTATCGGCTATGAAAATTAGTATTCATGAAGAGTTTGAAATGGAAAATTCTCCAGTTTTCTGAGATATCTGTTAAGAATTCAGACCTTACCTTTGTAGTGAGTACATGCTGCTTTTCATCTTTCCAAACTCACATTGCTGCTTCTCAAAACTGGGGGGAGGGAGAGAGGAGGAGCGATCCTGAACAGTGAACCACAAAAATCAGCTCTGTGGGAGCCATTGCATTTCTGTGAGATTCTAAGAGCACATCTTTAAAATGGCAGATGAAGAATTAAGGAGGGTGAGGGGTCCTGATGTGCTAATTCAACACAATTACTTTTATACAAGCATTAGAACAACGACACTTGCTTTTTGCTTTTTGCTTTTTTACTATGTTTGCATGCTTATGGAGTATTCATTGCAGTAAGGCGCTGAAGTTTTGTTGTTACTGCATGCTAAGCAGGTATTTCTAATTGCATTATATCATCTCAAATTACATACTGTTCTAGTTAATCTGGGAAGCAGGGTGTTCTGGTTTAACCCCAGGCAGCAGCTGAGCCACGCAGTGGACAGGAGGAGAGAATCAGAAGAGTAAAAGTGAGAAAACTTGTGGATTGAGATAAGAACATTTTAATAGGTGAAGCACAAGCTGTGCATGCAAGTAAAGCAAAGCAGAGGTTTCATTCGTCACTTCCCATGGTCAGGTAGGAGTTTAGCCATCTCCAGGAACACAGGGCTCCATTGAGTAGCAGTTACAAACGCCATTGCTCCAAACATCTCTCCCTTCCTTCCTCATCTTCATATGCTGAGCATGATGTCCTGTGGTATGGGGTATCCCTAGGGTCAGCTGTGTCCCTAAGTTCAGCTGCATCCCCTCCCAGCTCCTTGTGCACCCCAGCCTCCTCACTGGTGATGTGTGGGAAGCACGAAAGGCTTGACTTTGTGTAAGCACTAATCAGCAGTAACTAAAATGTTCCTGTATTATCTACACTATTTTCAGCACAAATCCAAAGCCTAGCCCCATACCAGCTATTACGAAGAAAATGAACCCTACCTCAGCCAAAACCATCCTATTGTGGGCAAAAGAAAACAGTTTTTGTGCAAACCTAGGGATTTCTGTTAGCCTAATTGAAGTCTTAGTGTTCTAAAGAGCTATTAATAATCCAGTTACAATGATACTTACAATTCAAATTATATACAGTTAAATTTAAGATATGCAATCTTGCTATTATCTACCCTTTTCTCAGGTGCTACAATACATTTCCACTCTCTCACTGCTCAATAGCTTCATTCTGGAGGGAGAGGAGAATGTCCCAATCATGAGCATTCAAGTCCTTTGCCAGAAATGTGATGCTGACATTGATGGTCTCTTCTTCCTGGCTCTTCAGTTCACCTTTATGTGCTTGCCAAGTGTCCTACACCTTGTTCTTTCTTCATAGGATGGCTTAGGTCCACATTTACAATACACAGTGCCTTTTACCGATGTTTGATACTTGTTCTTTATTCTCTTTGTTAACCTTAAAGCTAGTTTTACACAGCTACCAGGGGTGCATTCACCACTAATGAGGTGATTTTTATAGCTCTTGGCCTTCTGGTATCATCCTATGCCTGTACTTTCAAGGCCCCTACTGTCATACCATGGCTGCTGTTCCTCTATGTGGCATTTTATCTACAGTCATAGACAGTTCATTTTAGAACAGCTGCATGTATTGCTATTTATTAGTTTCATATATTATATGTGCATATATAAAACAGTAGCTACTTCCCTATACCAGAATCACAGAAAGAATTGCACCTTTAAGAAGTGCTGTTATAAGCAAAGCAAACAAGCAAGCAAGCAAAGCACACCTTAGCCTGTCCAAGGCAAGTCTGGGCAAAACCTGATGAGACCCACTCTGTGCTGAAGCTTAGCACAAAGCCTCCAACCTGTTCCAAGCAATGCCAACGTGTATTTACTGGGCTACCGGGCTACAAAACAAAGACAAAGCCCGAGTTAGTTACAGTTTTATTCTCTACGAACATATCACAAATTAAACCTTCCTCTTTTAATAGTAAACTGAAGCCCTTAGCTGCCTTTTTCACACTTAACTTTTGTAAACTTGATGTTGTTACACTGTCTCATGGGTTTGGCAGCAGCAGTCATTTTTCTCCTTCTTGGTAGCTGGTGCAGTGCTGTGGTTTTGATTTTGGGCCTGGGGACAGAACTGAGAACACCAGTGTTTTCAGTTGCTACTTGGCAATGTTCAGGCTGGCCAAGGACTTTCTGAGCCTCATGCTCTGCCAGGGAGGAGGGGAAGCCAGGAGGAAGCAGAGACAGGACAC